>CAJDYZ010003076.1:50458-72389 GCA_903986555.1 Heterotrigona itama
AGCCAAATATATTTATATTGAACATATTTGATTATATATTTTATACAATACATGTATAATTATTAAAATTAATTACATTAATATTAAATAACGAAATATAATGTAAATAAATATATGAGAAAACATTAAAAAAGGATAATGGGAAGTAGGTTTTGTTATAAAAACAAAATTTGTTATAAAAACAAAATTTGTTATACTTGCTCCTAATCGAGTAATTATATTCATCTGCCTTAGTAATTTCATATTTTCTTTGTCGAGTTGTAGTATTCGATTCTTCTCATTTCTCATAATATACGGTTTATAATATGCAGATACTTCAAATTTTGGAGGCTTATTATCGACTAAAGCTTTAGTTTTAGTAATCCTTCGTTTATATTTTCTATACGTCTTTTTATCCATAGTTTTTTATCTTTACTTTTTGTCGTATTATTTTATTATAATTTATTTAATACATGAATATATTATTATTATATTTGAAAGATTTAAGTTTGTCAGAACATATACTATATGATTATGAGTATATACTATGTGATTTAAAAAATGTATAAAAAATTGTTGCTTCGCTCTATTTTAAATTATTTGTATTATTATTAAACGTTGCCGTAATATAATATCTTTTTTTCAAATTAAATCAACAAAAGAGGTTAAAATTTAAAATAAAATTAATTAATCAATTGATGCTTCAAACTGTTTGATTATAATGTTACAATATCGCAAAATTCAAATATTTTCATATTGTAAAATTATAATTTTCAATTTATGTGTCACATTAAATACTTATTAATTTAATTTTTAAAAAATATTTTGTATTGCTGAAACTATTTGCTAGTAATTTACACTATCGATATTAGACAAATGAAACTTCTTGTAGAAATCGAATTTCTTCGTGAATAATATAGATTTTTATAATATACATAGTTATGTTTACTCAATGAATATTAAATGTAATTTTTTTTGATATTAAAATATATATCACGTTATATATAAAATATATGAAATATATTAAATGTAATGTATATTGAAAGTGCCAATGTTAAAGCATGAATATTCTATGTGTCATTATTTCGTAAAACTTTATTTAAACAATAAAATAATATTTTATATTAATATAATAATATAGACATAGATGGAAGCATTTATCATTATCACAGTGTTTCTCAATAGCTGCTTTTAAGATATTTTAACATTCAATAAATACTTTAATCAAAAGGAATTATTTATCAATAGTACAGTAACATAGAATTGTAAAATATCTGTATAAAATGAATATTGCTTGATATACGTATCTTTTAAAACCTCTACAAATTTTATGTTTGTTTACCTAAATATAATGCATATTTTATTATTCGTGCCTTGTTGAGTTTCTTTCGCCAAATTCTATTCATCAAGTAGTAGATTGATAATGATTGATAAAAAATAATTTCTAGTTTATTATATTATTTTTGCGGGTAAATTTTTTTAAGTAAATATCCACGAAATTGAAGTGAAAATGGCCAACATTTCAAACTCTATAAAAGATGAATCTCTAACTAACTCACAAGGTTAGATTATCTTTTTTTATATGTACATACTTGCATAAATTTCCGTTTGTAATAAAATATTTGTTTTTTCATCCTTAAAATTAAATTTGCTTTTCATTACTGTCTTATTCAATCTAGTTTTGTATATTTACTATCTTATATTTAAGATGAAATATATATATATCAATTATTTTTGATGTCATAATAAGCAAAATAATAATAATTTTCTAGTATAATAGTAATATTATCATGTAAAAGTAATAAAATATTTGTTTGTTTTGTTTTTTTAATAATTATTGTAGCTGAATACATAAGGAAAATGTGAATAGAAATACTTATTAATATCATATTGTTAGTACTAAGAGTCTTTATTTTTATATTATAAATTAATGATATAAATTAATTAATATTTTAGATACGCAAGTTATGGGCTGGATTAAACGTACGCAAGGTGATGGAATGGAAAACGTGACAGCTGAGAAAAATGAAATTAAACAGACAAAATACCGCCTTGGTGAAACATTGATTTATCATCCAACAAATTTAAAACAATTGAGTTCAATTCCACCAGTTATGCCAAATGGTCCAATAGTAAATTTAATACCAAGACATGTTACTAGTGTAAAAGATGAAAAACATATTTTGAATTCTTTGAAATCAAAAGAACCAAAGTTTATTCCTTATGAACCTTATAAAGCTGCAGTCAATCCTATCATTCCATATGAAAAGAAGAATAAAAAATCACAAAAAGGTAATGTAAATGTAAATATGACTGTCTCTCAAGTTGCTGCGATGAAACTTCACGAAACAAAGGTATCTAATGATTTGAAGACAATAGAGGAAGATAAGTCTGTAGAAAGTGAATGGTTAAAAGAAAAGAAAGCATATGAAGCAGAAATACAAAAACTTAAAGAAGAAAATAGTCAACTTGAAAATCAATTGAAATTTCAAGCGCAGGTTATTACTAAATTGATTTAATTAATTCTTGCATGTTGTTTAAAGACAATAGAAATATTAATTATTGTAAAAAGTAAAATATTTTCATATTCTTTAAAATTATCATATAGTTGTGTTATATTTGTTATATATATTAAACAATAGTATTTAATACTATTAAATACTAATATTAACAACATTTATGATTTTCTTTTTGTTATAATAGGTTAATGGAGAATTAAAAAACTTATTAGTGGCTGCTGTTGGAGAAGATCTTGAAACAAAAGTTCATTTATTGACTGAAGATAAATTACAACTTGCTCGAGCTCTTTTAAATTCTGCTCAACATTTATCAACCCATCAAGAACAAACAGAGTGGTTGGCAGGTCAATGTGAAGTATGGAGAAGTAAATTCTTAGCCAGTAGGTAAATAGAAATAGTTTGATACTAATGTTTATGATTTATTTATAATCATATCCACATAATGGACATAGATCTTAATAATTTTTGATAGTTTAATGGTGGAAGAACTTGCAAAATGGAAAGCAGCTCTTTGTCATAGAACTATAGATCTTCAGGAAGCAATAAAAAGACTTCTAGAGGATCGAAATCTTATACGAGACATATCTCTTAAAACATACAGGTATTCTTATAAATATTCACAAAAAATTTATTTTATTAATAAAGATATTTCTACAGAATATCTTAAATAAAAATATATGTATTCAACATATGTATTCAAATTATATATCATTTTTCTTTTAGAACACTCAGTATTTTACGTGAAAATTTTGATCCTGTTGGAACTGTTTCTTGTAAAAGACATGAATTACCAAGTACAAATATAATAGATTTAGCACAAGGCTGTTGTCAACTTGCAGAAATTCTAAAAGTTCAATTATTAAGTGGTTTAGAAAATATTAATTTACAGAAGGAAATTAATGTAACTGGTTTAGATATGAAAACACTTGCTGAAAAGACTGCAGAACAAGTAAATGTTTATTTTATATTTAATTTATTTGGTTTCATATATAAATATTTCATATATAAATATTTCTTTGTTTCATTTATATACAGCTTCTTATGAGTCCAAAATTGCTTATGTCAGGAAGACAAGATGTAGCTTGTAGTGCAGTGATGGGAGCAGCTGTTGCAATTGGTGGCCAAATATTTCTTCCACGAAGTGATTCAAATATAACTTGTTGTCCTCATTGTAGTGGAGAAATTAAACAAATTTAAAAAAATTTATATATTTCTATAAGTTACATATAGTGGAATTGTCATTATTCAATACTATACCTTTTTAAAGTCTGTTCAGAAATTTTATATGTCCTATATTATTTTTCTATATTTAGAATTATTAGTTTATTTATAATAACATTAAATGACAATAAAAAGATAATCACTTAATGCCAATATATAATATATAATTTTTTATACACAAAAAAAGAAAAATTAATAATTTTAATATAACTTTTTACAATATGAAATTTTATATAAAATAAAATTTACACAATGAAATACCTTGAAACATGGTCTTTCACATTCAAAATACTTAAGTTTGTACAAGATAATGATCTATCAAATTAATCTCTTTTTAATTTTTATGTAACATAAACTTTTTAGATTAATTATGATATCAAGACAAAAAAAATTATATAATAAAAATATTTTTCTTATTTTATGATTTTTATCATTTATCGACTTTTATCAGAATATTAAACTAAATATAGATAAAAATCATTAAAATATAATTAGCTTATTTAGCTCAATAATAACTAAATCAATAATTAAATCAATTTAGTTATTCTCATTAAAATTATTGTGTAATTCATTCTTAAATAATACGTACATATATTAAACTGTGTTACGTTTTAATAACATAAGATCATTATTAAAAAGACAAAATATTATAAATGAATTTAATTTAATCAGCGTATGTTATATTTGAATATGTTGGTAGTATAAGTTTCTGCGTTATTTAACTAAGAGCTGCGAAAATCTAGATTTAGTCGACGCTTAGCAGTCGTAGGTGTAACATGTCAGTTCTTGTCAATGCCGACTTTGCACAAGCGCGAACAGTTTGTAATGAAATAATTACGGCTAGTTTTGTATTGTTCATTGTTATTTTTATTTATATTGTTATTTATTAATCTTTTCCGAGATTAATCTAATCCATTGTTATTTATTAATCTTTTCCGAGATTTTATTGAAAATTCGAAAAAAATTAACGCTATAAATGATCGCGACAGTTAAAAAAAATGCGCGCATAAGATTAAACTCATTAATTCCTCTTTTATCTTCTTTGAATCTCTTATTAGGAAGTTCGATTTAAAAAATCGTTTCTTTCTAATTCGAAGAGAAAATAACATGAGTGAAAATCATAATATGTAATTTGTAAATAATACATTTTTAATTTTACTATTTTTAATTGTTGATGCAAATTCTATTTGTTTGAACATGTGTTATATTTATCTAAAGAAAGAACCGATGAATCTTCATGAAATATACTTTCAACAAATAGATAATTTTGGAACTCCTTTAAAATATTCCGTATTCTATATTCTATATTCTATATATACTTATAAATCCTATGTTACAATTAAATTATAAAAATAAAAATTCTTAAAATAAAAAAAATATTGAAAAATAAAATAAAATGTAATGACTAAAAAATAAATATTTGACAAGTGCGAAGAAATTTTCTGTTAAATCGGCGAGAGGGAGAAGATACTGGACGAGTTATTTATGCGATCTATTTTCACACAAGTTGTGTTACCTTAGTGGTCTAAAAATATCAGTGAAATTTGATTAGGCACAATTTGATGCTATAGTATTACCTATTCGAATATATACGTATCTCTATTTTAATATAAATTTTCTTTGGAATTTTAAATTACGACTTCTTATGATTACTACACTAATATTATAAAAGCAATTGCTTCGCTAATAAAGATACAAGTAATTGAAAATTAAATTTTGTAAATTTTGTGACATTGAACACGATGAAATAATTAAAAGTGAAAAAAGAGAAAAAGAAAAATAATCTCAAGTGATAGGAAAGTTTTTTTTTTCATTGAATTAAAGCTTAATATAGTACGACATTAATTTTTATAAAAATAAATTTAGTTGTGAAATAAGTAACTACACAAAATCACAAATTCTATTTCAAATAATATACTTAAATAATATATATTTAATAATAATATATCTAAATGAATATATATCTAATATAATTAATATTCTTGTAATAAAATCAAACATTTAATCATATAAAAATAAAATTGATACTAACTTTTTGGAATTCCATTAGAAAGCTTAAAGAAACAATATTTTTGAATTTATGTTGATATTTCGTGATGGACAATAGACCAGTTAGTTTATTTTTAAAAAAATTTGAAGAAAACGCAAGAAAAATATTTTCATTCTTGCCTGAAAATAATGGAGATAATCGTTCACCTAAAGAAAATACTCCGGTTAAAATTAAAGAAGAAGAAACTAGTGATGAAATTCAGGTAAAGTATTTACATTACATTACCTTTTATTTTATTTACTATATTTTCGTTTATCATTTACGATTTACCATTAACAAATTTTACGAGAGTAAAAAAAATTTTTTATATTTCATAAGAAAAGGACAAATGTACGAAAAAGATTTTTTCATTGAACTGAGTTTAAAATTAATATATTTTATTATTAAATCAATTATATATTAATTTATAATTATTACAATACTCTGTTTTAATAATTATTACATTGTTTTTATTATAATGTATAAGTTTGTGATAATTATTTTTATTAATTTTTAGTTGTAACAAAATACTAAATTTTATGTAGATAGAATGTATAAACATAAAATGTATTATAAAATTAAAATATAGACATAAATATAAAAATTTGACCAATTTAAAAACGTAAAATTATGTTTTTAATACAAAATTATTGATAAGATATATTTTGACTATTGATAAAATAAAATCACGAAATTATTTTTAATTTTAGAATTATCTTAATTTATTTCTTATTTTGATTTTTCAATTATATTATTATGATAATCTTGTATAAAAATTACGAAGAAATGACTATATTTTAGCTAATGTAAATAGGTAAGCAATATGTATTGTTCGAGAAATACTTAATTTTTGCTGATTACTGTCACGTGATTTGGAAGTTAAATGTCAAAATATATTATATTATATTTTATATCTTACTTTTATATAATTATTTTTTTCATTATTAAAATAATATCATATTAATACTAAATGATTATTTATGATAACTATTATAAATAGTTTTTAATTTAAAATGAGATATAATTAATTCTTTCACGTGGACAAACAAAATTTCAGAGAATAAATAAAATAATTACATTAACAGTAAACATTAAGATAATGTTAGTTCATTAGTATTTTAAAAGTCCATGCACATACAAGTAACTTGAGAACAACATAATCCATATACATGCCTACTATTAAAATGTAACACAATCCATTGATCCGTATTCCATTATAATTAACACGAATATCCAATTTCATTCATTATAATTTCTTTGTTCTGGAATTAATATGCTTGAAAATTACTTATTTTTTACTTAAAAATCATAATTCATGTACAATTTATTTATTTATTTGATATTGGAATAACCATTTTCACAAAACATTGGAATAACCATTTTCACAAAATTTATTTGCTAGCAAATTAAAATCATTAATTTCGATCATTTTTTTATATTAGAATTAATATACATTCGTTTCTAGTTCCTAGTAATGAAAGTATACTATATATATATTTTTAAATATAAAAAAAAATTAATGTGTTTTATATAAATATATATCTATACATATATATTTTTTAATGTATCTATTTGTATATGAAATATGAAAAATCATAATAATAATTAACTAAAATTGTTTTTATATTTAAACAATATTGAAATATTACATTTTATATATTATTACAGGAATATGCAGCAA
Source organism: Heterotrigona itama (assembly GCA_903986555.1). Classification (NCBI taxonomy): domain Eukaryota; kingdom Metazoa; phylum Arthropoda; class Insecta; order Hymenoptera; family Apidae; genus Heterotrigona; species Heterotrigona itama. Next base: position 57,888 of record CAJDYZ010003076.1, read on the forward strand.
CTGCAATGAGTGAGTTATTAGGATGGTATGGCTATGATAAAGTGGATAATGGTTGTACAAAAAGTTTAAACCTGGATCATTTTACATCTATTTCTGATACAAATATAAAAAATCAAGCACTTCAAATTAATCAAGATATTGTTTCAAGGCAACTAACATTAAAACCTCCAGCAATGAATACATCTAATTCAGCTTGTGAAGTTTCTAATATACCATTGTCTTATTCCAATAATAATTTAATGTCTATGAATAGACAACTCATATCTCCCTTACCATTAAAATCAGTATCTTTTGGTACTACATCTACATTTCCATATAAAACTTATCCAAATTCTATTTATTCAGGTAAAGTATAAAATATATATTACATTTATATTTATATAATTAAAATACATTTATATACAAATATAAATTATTTAATTTGAATTAATCTTTATTGAATTTTTTTGAATATTTTTGAATTAATAATTATTTAATTTGAATTTGTTATAATTTTTAATACTTTTATAGATAATATATCTTGTTCTTGGTGTGGTAAAATTATTCAAACACTTGACTCAGAAAGATTTCTTTCTTATAATACGATGAATGCTTTGGGATACTTTTGTAGTGAAGCCTGTTTTGCAGCTGGTCGAAGAGCAGTTTTTAAACAAACAAAAACATGTGATTGGTGCAGACTTATACGAAATCCAATTAGTCATGTTGATCTTCAAGTATGTGAATTGAATACAGCATACTAAGTAATTTATTTTTAAGAAATTTATTTTTATTATTATTAATTATTACAAATTACTAATTGTATTCTTCTTTTCAGGATGGTGGAAATCAACTTCAATTTTGTAGTAATAAATGTTTAAATCAATACAAAATCAATATTTTCTGTCATGAAACACAAACTCATTTAATGCTTCAAGGTTTAAATAATGTTTCTTTTAATGATACAGAAAAAAGTTGTTTAATAACACCAGAATTATGGTTTCGAAGTTGTCAGTCACCATTAAATAATCCTGCAGAAAATACGTATTTAGTTGATACACACTTAACTCATAATTTATCATCACCTCTTTGTGATAACAGATCAATAGAAATTGATAGCGAAATATCAGTAGAACTTCATCAAAAAGAATCTAGAAAAAAGGATTCAGTATACTTAAAAAAATGTACAAAATCCAATAATTGCAATAACCACAAAAAAGATTTTTATACAGAGATTAACAAATGTGATAAAGAGCAAACTTTAGCAAATGAGAAAAGCAAATGCTGTCATTCCATAATTAATCAAACTAATTGTAAAATGAATTTAGAAAACAATGATTCCACAGAGGAGTATATGATGGATAATATAAATCATATTTCACATGAAAATAGCAATACATTTTTAGGAAGGAACGTACATGTAAAAAACATAAAAAATTTACAAGAGAGAGAACATGACAGTCCATCAGAAAATATGTTACAATCATCATCTTGGCTTGCAGATTCAACTAGATCTATAATGCATGATGAAATTCCATCTTTATCTAAGTCTTACATAAATGAATCTAATCAAACAAAATGTCAGAATCAAACTAACATATTTTCATCAGCTAAACAATCCAATCCAATTCAATTATTTCATTCATTACCTACAACATTTTTGTCCCCCGTTACAGTTCTTGTACCATATCCTCTACCCATACCTATACCAATCCCTATACCTATTCCAATTCCTATATCAACAGCAATTTTTAATAAATTAATAACTGATAAAGGAGATTCCATAAATATAAAAGATTCAAAATATAAAAATGTGGAATGTAAAGATTCAACAAAAGATAAATATCCTATTTTTGATACATCGCAAATTAAAAAAATAAATATATCAACGACAGAAAACTTGCAGAAAGTAAAATTAGATAAGTTTTGTTTTTCATCATCATCTTTGAAAACTAATAATGAAATCGATGTTTCACATCAATCACAACAGAATAAAAAGCTTTTACGAAAAAGAAAACGCTCCAATAAAATCTTTAATCATGAACATGAAAAAATTCAGTTGAAAAAGAAAAATAATTTTATAGCAACTTGAAAGACAACTTATAAGAAGATATTTTTTAATGAGATGTATATAGAATATTTTTTATTTGTAATTAATAACTTTAAAAAGTAAAGTAAGTAAATATTAACAGACAAAAATGATCTTTTCACTAATTATAGTAATGCCACTAGATGTAATAGTAACTGAATAATAAGGAATTTTTTATTATTCATAGCTTCTATCAATAATTTACTTTAATGATTTAATTAGATAAAAACACTGTAAGAAAAAAGTAATTATTCTGCATTATAGTCCTCAAATATAATATATAATTTTTCAATTTCATTTCTTAGAATTTGATTGCATGTGTTTTAATATGTTTTAAATAATTTTTTGGAACTATTATTTTTGTTACAATAAAAGAAATTTATTTATAATTTGAATATATTTCAGAAAAATATTTTACAGTTGAGATATATATTTCTTATATTTTTTAGTTGAGATATACTATCTTTTTTATATCTTTGTACAATATTCATATAAATAAAAAATAAAAAAATTTACAATAAAAAAATTACATATTCAAATTATTGTAATATATGAGAAAAAAATAAACATTGTTTTTTTAACAAATATTTACGTTTTCCTTAGTATTAAGATTCATACCCATAAAAATATTTTTAATAAAAAGATGTGTATATATATATATATATATATATATATATGTATGTGTATATAATAAATATTACTATGTAAATAATTAAAATTAAATACAAAAATAATGTATACTATAATAATTATAGCTTTGTCCAAATAAATAAGCAATAACAAATAAGTAGTAATATAATTTATTAAATTTAAAAGAAACCTACCATATATGTTAAATGTGTATAGCATATACTGTAGTATATAGCATATTGTATATCTAGTACTACTTGTCATGTCTACTGTGATATCTAAAACATGAAATAAAAATATAGAAGAGATTTTGTGCTAAAGTGTATTGTATTTTAGAACATAATTAAACATGGTATCTTATCCATCAATTAATTTAGTAGATTCAATAATTGATGAGGTTGCATTGGAAGGATTAGATGGTATTACTATAGAAGGTTAGTATAAATATTAATTATAATAGGTTAGTATAGGTTATATAGGTTAGTATAAATGTTAATTATAGAAGGTTAGTATAAATATTTATTATAATATTGTATATATGTTATCTTTTTATTTTGCAAAAGTAGGAAAGTAGTAATATATTTATTAATTATATGTTTTTGTATTACTTATTATGTTTAATTTCCAAATTTTAATAAGTGTAATACGTTACTTTATATTATTCAAGTAATATATACTAAATCAGATAATTATACTAAAACAATATCATAGTTTTTAAATATTTATATTTTACTGTTAATTATAAATTTATGAAAATGTCTATGTATTTTGTAATAATCAAATAATCATAAAGAAGAATTTATTATCTATTCAATCTTCAATCAGATATTTCAAGTATTATTTATCATAAGTTTGCATTTATTTAATGTTTTTTGTACAAAATTTAAATTCTATTATCATTTTTTCAATATTAATGTACATCATTTGTAAAAGTTCTTATTTTTATATCAATAATTCTTTCTTATATCAATAATTCTTCATTTCAGCATTATGGTTACGTTTGGCTCACCGACTTCATAATCCTTTACCATTCTCAAAGCCATTTATGATTCAATTGTGGTCTATATGTGTACAGATTAGAGAATTTGCATTTTACAAATTGGAAACTACAAGAGAACCGCTTATAATTTTTGATCGCTATCAGTTTGTGGATCCTGATTTAGGTATTATATTAGAACCAGTAAGTATTCTGATTAAAATTAGACTACATTAGTAAATTACAAGACCTATAAAAAATTACATATTTGATTAGGAAAATGTACCACCAGACATTTATCCACATTGTCCTATTAATGATGTTCTAAATGGTATGAAAGGATCTTGTTCTAGTTATTATACTCGAGAAGATGTTACAGAAATTGTAAGAAGCCTTAACTTAGATGATGCTACTAAAAAATATGGACAAAAATTAGTTATTGTTGCATCACAATCTGCTAGAAATCATGCCTTGATGGGAGATGAAGTATCTCCAATACTTGAATTAAATGTAATACAATATTGTTTCCTAGAAAGAGTAGGAAGATCACGATATCATGGTGAAGTTACTCAAGGAAAACTTAGTCTTAATGCTTTAAAGGAGGATCCTAAAAGTTTATTTTATCACAGAAAATTTTTACTACGCCATAAGTTAATAACGAAGCAAATACATCACCAGAAAAGTGGTAGCAGTAGTTCTAATGGGAGCCTTTTACATCTCCCAAGGTTCTTTGTTGAAAGAAAACCAAAAATAATTTTCTTGGCTGAAGAAGTTATAAAAATTCTCAAGTCAAAACCTAATTGTGTTGCAGAATATGATGAAATAAAACGTAAGCTGCAAATTGAAAATGCAATAAAGAAATTATTTAAAACTTCATTTTTTCAAAAAGTTGTGAAAACAGATATTGTAAGTAATAATATTACATATTTTTCAATTTTATTTTTAATTACATGATCGTTATTTATTTTAATAATTGAAAAAAATGTTTGCATGTTTAAATAAGAGAGTACCATATAGAACTTTATATCCTAATGCACCACCAATAGAATGGCAGCAAAAGAATAATCCTGCAAAGGAGAAGAAAATTAAAGTAGTACAGCTATTACTGCCAAATATTGATATCCTTGAAGCATGGAATAAAGATGAAATACAGGACGAAGATGAGTCTCATGGTTTGTTACTATTTTTATTATCCTACAATATATCCACATGAAACGGAGTTATTATTTTACAAAGTTAAATAAATAAGTATTATTATAATTTAAAATATTTTAACAATTATTAATTAGGAATTATTGTTCATTATTTTTAAATTTTATTTTTAAAGAATACAATTTTAATTCATTTTTAATATTTTTCAAACTTTTATTTATGTTTATTCATTATGAATAATGTTTATTCTATTATGAACTATCTATTATGAACTAATATCATTTAAAAAGAATTTATATTTATAAATATATTAAAAATATAAAAATTATATTTTAGTTTGTCAAAAAATAATTTTTTATCTAATCTAAATTAAAATTTTTTTATTATATATTTTTTTTTTAGAGTTAAATATCTCAAATCATAAATATAGTATACCTTACTTGAAACAAGCAAATGCAATAATTGAAGCCAATGAAATTGATGGTGTATGCCAAGGAAGTTTGGCTAAAATAATGGGGCTAACAAAACTTCAATCACGTACAATTTTGCGAAATCTAGTTAAAACAAATATTGTTGCTACTTATATGAATGATGTTGGTAGACAAAGGGTTACAAAATTTGTATCGAAAAAATATGAAAAAGCTAGTAAATTAAGTAAACAGTTCAAGAAAGAAATACATAAAATTAAAGAGCTTACAAAACAAATTGCAATTGAAAGTGATGGTTTAGAAAAAATTAAGATGATAAAGGAGAATATTGTTATTAATAATGAAAAAGAAAGTGTGAAAAAGATATTGAAATCTGATATTGTGAGTACGGACAACTTTTTAGAAAAAAAGTCAAATACTGAAAAAGTAGAATTGCAAAAAACGTTTAATATAGTTAACCGAATATTATATAAGTATCATATAACAAAGCGTCCAAATAGATACAAATGCATTTTGTCTAGCTACTTGTCGGATAAAATTAACAAAGTTCAAATGAAAGAAGAAAATTCATATTCTAATAATATGTTACAACAAATTTCTGAATTATCAAAAAATGAAAAGGCAGTAGCAGCATATAAAAATATAAAAGTTGACATAACAGTTTTAAGATTAACAAATGAAGAAAAATCAGAAAATGGTGTGTATGGATTTATGGAAGATGTACAAAATAGTGAAAAGAAAAATGTAACAAATATTACATATAGATTATTACGAAGAGCTAATATGATTATAGAATCAGTGAAAGAACATCAAGTCATTGATGATATAACAAAATTGATGAAGGTAAAATATATTATTGGGAAATATGTATATATTACTATGTAATTAATATATTCGTTTTTTTAAAATTATTTTTATTAATCACAAAATTTAATTTTAGATAATACAAGAGGAAGAAGATAAAGAAGGATATGATGTGAAAATCGATAAAAAATCGTTACTAAGATTGTTACAAAAACTTGCGAAAGATAATTTAGTAAAACATATAAAAATAACTCTCAATGGAAATGGTAAAGAGAAACATTTAAAATTTATATGTGACCCAAATATTGATGTTAATACTGCTGTTATTCAATCAGCTGTAGAACAAGCAAAATTAAAATTCTTTTTAATGACTTCTCAAAAACTTAAATCATCCACGAAACATACAGAAAATGCAACGAAATTTGAATCTAATAAAGATATTAATGATGCTATAAATAAATCTGTAAAAGATCAATCTTCATTTCAACAATCTACAATAATACTTACAAGTTCTAAATGTGGTCCTGTAAGTATTTATTTTGCTTTTTAAATATATATATATATGTACTTTTTAATTATATGTATGTTAAACTAGTTTAATTTATATTAACTTTATTATTAATGTAAGCTTACTAGTAAGTGTATCAAGTTATTTATTACATGTTTCAACAATATAAGTATTCATTATTTTTTTTTTAATCTGTAAATTCTTTTATTTTTAGAGACTATCAAGAAAGTACGGATATAGTCCGAAATTTCTTCGTATGCAAGCATTACATATCTTTTTATTTTATTTGGTTTATGAACATCCTGGCCATCAAACTCTTTCGAAAGCGGAACAAATAAAAATTTTGCGAAATAATGATTTTAACATTACAGAAGAATTAGCAGAAGAATTCAATACAATTTATACTAAAGATGTTAGTTGGAAAATGTTTGTTCCACCTTTGCCACAATATAATGGTAAGTTATTTTTATGAATATTCTTTACTTCAGTTAATTCATTATATTTTTATTTATATTAACTTCCTATAATTAAAATTTCGTTTTGTCTTACTTTTATTTAAAAATTATTATTTATTAGGAATTTTTATTATTTATTAGAAATTTATTAGAATATTAGAAATTTTCTATTTAATTTATTCGGATTGCGGATATGAGTTTGCTACATATTAAATATAGTATTTATTTTAATTTGTAATATTTATTTTATATTCAAATTTAAAATCAGTATATAATTGATATATACTGATTTTAATATATATTTAGCAGTATAATTAATATAAGCAGTAAATTTGTAATAAAGGATTAAAAAAAGTAATAAGGAACAAAATTATGATTTTTCAGGCTGGCCTCGAGGATGGACATTAATGTGTGACATTCTTTTACGACTTCCTTTATCGATATTTTTAAAGATTCATTACATTTCATTTGTAACATCAGACATGGATAAATATATAAATCATCCTATTCGAAAACATTATTTAGTTAGAGATTTACCAGTTGATATTCGAAATTCTTTGCTTTATGCACGAAAGTACATATTTCATATTCATGAAACTGTAACAAGATTATGTTACATTGGGTTAACACAATTTGGTCCACAAAAATTAAAAGAGAAGGATCAAGTATTTATTTACGTGAATCGTCGTAGTGAATTAATGGATACGACATCTTCTGCTCCTGGTTATCACATAATTGAAGATAAATCTTACCCCATAATTAAATATAACTTTGACGAAATTCAGATAGTTGAGAAGTACTGGTATGATATGTGGAATACATGTATGAACACATCATTAGGCGGTCGACTTGTTGTTCAAGGAAAAGATATAGTATTAGAAGATTTGAATAAGAAAATTGATATGATCAAAGCAGTGATAGCTCGTTCTCCAGAAGAAGCTGTGAGATTAGATATCGGTAAAGTACCTGGAGATCGCAAAGGTGCTGCTGGAATAGATTCAGCATGTTTTGCTCATCTTAAAAGAAATTGGAGTTGGGGTTTCTCTAGTTCTGGAGTTCGACAGACAAAGAAACAGCAAAATATAGTTTATGAAAGAGATTCGTATCTTTCTAAAATAAAAGCAAAACCTATTAGATTCACCGAGTATCCCGGTCTGAAAACAGTATGTGGGCCTCCTTCTTTAAGTGCCACAGAATTCAGAAAGAAGATACAAACTAAAAATAGTGAAAATTTGGTTCAGCAGAATAAATATGAAGCATTGATATGTCAACGAAGTGCGAGGCAAAAATCCTATGTTAGGAGAGTATTACCTCGTAAATGTAGTAATAAAAAACGAACAAAATATGACGAAGTTGATTATCGAGCATTGCAACGGATGCATAAGTTACGAGTAAATTGGGAGTCATATGAGGATAAGATTTTGCTTGTTTGTAAAGTAGCTATGGTATATCTTTGTCCAAATCCACGTAAACAAGCAATAACATTTTCTGCAGTAAGAGATGTACTACGAACATATTCATACAGTTCGCATAACAAAACATCAAGAGCTTGTCAACGACGACTTTTATATATGCTCCGACAACAACGAAATGTTGACACTGTTGCATTGGGAGTTGAAGAGCTCAAACAGAATTTCTTCCTCAAAAAACGCTTTGGTGGTATTGTGGATAAACTTAAAGAAGAACATAAAAGTTCCTCTGAATATGAGAAACAAGTTACAGAGGCGTTTAAATCACTTGTTACTTATATTGCAAAGAAATATTATGATGTTGGATCTAAAGAACCATTGCCTGTGCCAAAGACAGTGCAAGAATTTAATTTATTTTATAAAATTGTACATCCCACAAAACCATTCTATAATCGTGGTTTTACAAAAGATATTCGAAATGTCAACGATATATATTCTGCAGTCATAAATTCTGTCATTAATAGTTCCATGTGTTGTGGAAAAGATAGAAGATCCTGGGCATACCAATTATTCAAAATATATCAACAATATCCAGAGAAGTTATTAAGAAATGCTATGGTAAAAAGTCGTAGCGATCAAATGGTTACCATTAAAAAGAATCAATTGACTACTATAAGAAAACATGGTAATTATATGCCGATGAGTAGCTCTCAGTATCAGTTAAGCAATAATTACATATATAAATTTCACACTAAATGGCCGTATAGTATATTCAAAGAATCATATGATGTTTTCTATAAACTTAGTAATTGGTACTGTCATAGCCAAATGAATGATCAAAGTAAAACATCAGATAACTTTAATGGCATTGAAGTGTTCCCAACTACTGGTGGTTTAATAGGAGCTATACATGACTATATCGTACAAGATCAAATAGGTTTTGATATTGAAATACCTGATCAAGTTATAATGCTTGATCCTAGATTGAACGAAAAAGATGAAACATATTTTAGAATAGCTAAACGATATCAAGATGTATTAGCTAATTTAGATAATTTGAAATTTATAAAAGAATTTTCCTTGCAAAACAGCAGCGTAATAATTGATCTTGAAGAGCATAACGACAAAAGCTTCGATTCTAAAGTTGATACTGTACATTATAACAATATATGTAATGCTAATGGGAAATTAGATGAAGAGGATTTTTCAAATTTGGATACAGAGAAAAACACACTTTTACAAGAATGTGAAAGTGAGAAAAGAAATTTCGAAGATGTAAAATCTTTTACTGACTATGACGAAATAAATTTCGATACTGACGAGGAAAACGGCCGTAATGTAATTGACAATGAACAGAATATAATTAAATTTCAAGATGGAACTAAAATTGTATTAAACACAGATGATGTCGAGCGTTCAATACTTTGTGATGAGGATTTAATAATGGAAACAGATGTGGAAATAAACAGTACTGAAGAAAGTTTAAATAAATTGTCTGAATTTGAAAATGAAACCCAGGTACAATATAATTCTGTACTATTATCAGAAAGTGAAAGCAATAAATATGAGGATAAAATATTAAATATCGAAAGTTCATCTTCATCTCATTTAAATCTACAGTTGAATACAGATAAAAGGGATAAATTAATTACATCTGAAAGAAAAAAACGAAAGAATGATGACAATGAAATGGTTGATCTAAATCAACCTATTCAAAAGAAGAAAAAAGTATTAGGTCGTGACATCGTCGATACAAAAAAGAGTGAAGAAGTATTGCAAAAGAATGATGTAATTTTAACTGAAATATCAAATAAAATACAAAATGAAAATTCAAAGTACCATTTCAACAATGAAACAACTGAAATTAATAATGTAAAATGTAACAATGAAAAAGGTGTTTCAAATAAGGAGTCTGAAGTTTCATTACAACCAAAAAAAAGAAGCGAATATGGCTTTACACGTGTTAGTGATATTTTAAAAAATATTCCTACAGAACAGAATTATTTGAATTCGTATTGCAAAATTGATGATGTACACAAGCGGTATACTCGTATAGCTTTATTACGGATGAGAGAAGAATTGAGTGAGTTGACAGTAGCAGATAGCCATCATGCACATGAATATTTTGTAGTAAATATGTTTAAAGTTTTTTATTCTTTATATCGATCAACTTCACAAAACGTCAGAGAAATTTTTAGAGATGTTTCAATATTCTCAGACTTATTGCCTTTAAGATTAAATACTATAAATGATTTAATACAAGAAGTAAATAAATTTGCAGTTTTTCCTAAGAATAATATTTCATTCTCTGATCTGAAAAAAAATTTACCCAATAATTTTTCATTGAATTTGAACAATATGGACACAGTTTATGAATTTGTGTGTGACAAAAAAGAATTTGGAGCTACTATTCAAGATTTGATAGTAAGTAAATATCTCTATATTTTAAAATAAAAAGAACTATATTTAAAAATAGAATATTTTACTTTAATTAATTATTTTTTGACAGGATGAATTTGAAGATCTTTTAGGAGAAAATTTATATCAAATTGTTTCTTTTTTTACCAATAATCATCTATTTTTGCGATCTGGTGTAACCGTAGTCCGATATATACATCATCGTTATGTTGATTCTTGGTTGATAAATTCATATAAAATATGTCGTCTTGAAAAAGAATCACTTATACCAGTACCGAAAGGAACTGTGTACGTGACAGAATCTAAAGAAGCATCAAACAAAAATAATGATGTAAATACAATAAAAGAAACCAATCAAAGTTTCACGAGATTATTAGAAAAAGAATCATCTAAAATTGCCAGTGGAAATACAACTAGAGAAAATATTCAGTTAGAGATAAAAGATAATAATGAAAATAGAAATGAAGATTCTACCAAAGATACATCTAGTCATAGTGATGAAGAATATAATATGGAGATGAAGAAAAGAATGCCAAGAAAAAGGATTAAATTACATCATCAAAAAGATATATCTAAATCTGTGAAGCAATTAGATTCAAAGTAAATGAAATTATATTTATATATTTATTCATTTATTCGTTTCAATATTTATCTTGTATAATTTAAAATTCAATCAAGTTCTAGATAGATTATTCTAGATAGATTATAAAATAGATGACACTTAAATATACTTTATTTATGTTTCAGTATGAAACAAGAAATAAAGGTAGTTATAAAACCATGGATTCGAATAGACGGTGTTTTAAATCGTAGAGTATTTGATCGTATGTTGGGATCAATTTTGTCGTATTGTTTAACGCATCCGGGTATAGCGTTATCTAAAATACAAAATAGATTTGTCCCTGCTCTTCAACCATGTCATACACGAGAATTGATCGAGGTAAATTCTTAGTATCTATAGATAATTATATAATTTTAGCTTTTTATTTTCTATAGTAAAATTTTTGTTGTAAGATTCTATTTTAATAGAATATTGCAATTATTTTTTTATATATTATGATGTAGATATGCTGGTATAATAAAATATTTTTCATAGTTATATGTCTAAGTATGTATTTAAAATATTTTATTTATACTTCTATTAAATTTCGTAAAATTTATTTTACAGATATTGGTGAAATTAGAATGTTTAGAAAAAATTCTCTTGAAAAAATCATCTGTAACATTATTTTCGAAGCCACCAGAAGTTAAACCAAGTAGGTATTTATTTCTATATTAAAAATAATTTTTTTTTAAATTTTTACTTCCCGTTATTAAATATAACTGTCTAATATATTTAAATGGTATATTTAAGTCTTTTATTATATATTTAAGTTTCTTAAAAATTTATAAATTACACTGTATTGATTTATTTGTTTTTTCAGAGATTACAAATAATGATTGGGCTACTGAAGAAGATATTTTTGTCGAACCTAAAAATGGTGCAATGTTAAAATTTGGAATATTTTTAAGTACTAAAATGTATAATACAGATTTTATTACATAATTAGTAAAAACTGAATTTATAATAAAATATTAAAGTTTAGAAAACAGATTAAACTGATATATTGCATGTAGAATTTTTATTAAGCAATCTGTAATTAAGATTACAGATTTGTAATTACTAATTATAAATAATATATTATAACAGATATATCTGTTAATAACAAATTATAGATTTTGTAATTAGCTAGCTATGATATTAATTATAGTTTATAAATAATATTTCATTAACATATTTGTTTTGATGTTTTATTAATTTTATTAATTATTTCCATTTAATTTTTTATTTAATTATGTATGAAATTCCAGAAATCAACTCCGTGTTGAAGTTTTATAGCCTTTCATATTTTCATTAGTATTTGAAATATTATTAAATTATTATTTAATTACAGTTTATATCAAAAATATCAATATTTATATGAATAGATAAATGATTTGAATATTCAACATCTATTTTTCTTTATAAAAAACTTGTACACATATAAAAAGTTATTTTATATTCTTGTAAATATAAAACAAAATATAAAATATCTATAAATTATATAATTTTAGTAACCAGTAACATATTTTAACCTATATAAAAGTTAATATTTTATATCGCAATGTATTCATAAAGTATATTAATATCTTCGTATTACGTAATAAAATTACAAATTGTGATAATTTGCAAGCATTTAGTTATTACTGTTAAGACCAAGGGTACGTATCACTTGTGATATGGAGGTGCTAAGTGTGGGAATGTCCAAACATCTTTGTATTTTGATTCAGAGCAAGGGCCACTTCAAAACTCTAGACAAGCGTCCCATACATTTAAGCCAATTTGAAGTGCGAAGAGACTTTTCACACCATAGGGATCGCCATGTCATAAATACGTACTCGAAGGAGTATGTAAAAAACGAGATAGTTTCTAGGAACGAATACTATTAATAATGCTATCCCACCATAGTCACTCGCAGCTATGGGAAAATTTTGGAATTTCTATCACACTCCTGATTGGTTCTAACATATCCCCCGCTTTTCAATTCTTCCGGGTCTCTTGGAAGGAGATAACCCAAGGAAGGTTACGAAGGAAGGTTACTCGGAGGATAGAACAAGGAGTCAAATTTCAGAGTTCCATCAAGAGAGTCAAAATTTAGAGTTCAAAACATTTAGTTATTTATATAACATTCTTGCCCAAGCAAGAATTGCATTGGAGCCATCAGACTCGATAGTCAATAAAATCAAAATCAACAAATTAGTTTCATTTTCATTCCCACATCAGTGGGTGGTCTTTTGAGCAATACGCAAAGGTGCAAGAACGACAGCAGTCGTGATTGACCTTGACAATTAAATAAATTAGAATTACCATAACAAGTATTTAAATGGATTATTTTAAATAAAATGATATTATTTTCTTTATTTTTGTTTAAAAACTAGAATTGAAGAATAACAAATATTACATTATAATGTAATAATGTTATATTAAAATACTTGTATTAATTATATAAATATATTCTTGTCTTCAATTTCAATCACAGAAATTTTTTATTAATAAATGTATAATTACTCTTTGATGTAATAACATTATTAACAGTAATATATTTATATGTATTTATATGTATTTAATAGATATAACAATAATAATGTATGGTAAAATATAGATACAATGTAACATATCATTTTTATAAATGTATAAATGCATAGTAATTCTAAATGTGTGTAAGATGTAAACTAATATTATTATCTTAATTTGTGTAAAAATTATTATAAAAAAATTGAATGTAATATCAAGAAGAATATAAAATAAATTAAATGCTTCAAGTATAAATATAGATAATTTTCAAAAATAATCGAGAACATATATTTTTAAAATATATTTTGTACAAATTGCAGCAAATTTTAAACTAGTAGTAAATTATAGTAAAATAACTTAAAAAAAATTATTTTTTCATTAATATTAGCTATATTTGTACTAGTTCAATATAATAATTATTTCCAACATGACATTTTCAAAATTAATATTATTAACAAAAAATACAACTTTCACAAGAACTCCTAAATTTAGAATGAATAAACAGCATCGAGAAAATAAAATAGTATTTTTAATATATATATATATATATATACATATATATA
>CAJDYZ010003095.1:13725-24857 GCA_903986555.1 Heterotrigona itama
ACTCCGCGAAACCAACCGTTAATTCTCATACCTCTCGTACCCCTCTGATGAGAAGACACAAAGGGACGCTTCTCGCCACGCAGAAAGGACTCGTTACTCGGTATCGATTCCGACGACAAACCGGCGAAACGAATGGTCGACGGTCGGCGGAGAAATACCGGAAAATTGGTTGGCCGCCGCGAAACCGTCGCGTACCTCGTTACGGGTAATTTTGGTCCGGAGTCAAATTCTGCGGAGCACTGGCAAAGGAAACGATAGCGGAGGAAGAGGAAATGGTATAAACGATCGCGGTCGATACGGTTTCGATCGCGTTGGAAATCGGCGATTTCGACACGACGCGTGGCCGTGGCGGCTGTTCGGCGGATAGCCGGAGCATAGTCGACTCGGAAATAGGATGCGGGTCCTCGTCGGCGTCGTAGCGTTGCGGCCGTCCCGGTAGATAGCGTTGCATATTTCATGGTGCACCGTAACGTAACGTACGCCTCGCATGGGAAATTCTAACGCGGCCGCGGACGCCCAGTTTCCATCGCCACGTCTCGTAATCTAATCTGTTTTGTCCTGCGGAGAACGCCGGCCGTGAACTTTCTACCAATCTGCCTCCTCACTTGGTTTAAACTTGTTCGCACCGGTGTTTCTGCTTGGCCTCGTTTACCGTCGTCGCGGTTTTCTCAAGAATTATTCACGGATGTCAAAGTTGGCTAAAGATTTTTAAAGGAAAAAGACTTTCACGGACATTGATTAGAATTCATTAGTTTGGAAATTTCGTCAGTAGCGAACAACGTGTTGTTCGTTGAATCGATATGTTGATATACATGAACGTAATATATTACTTATTTGTGTGTGACGTGTTTCTTCGTTCTAACGTTGCAATATGTAAATGATCGGTTGAAATTTTCAAAAATGATCAATGTGCTTACTGAATTAACATGTTGAATATTATCTACTTATGTGTGATGTATTTCTTCATTTCAGTGCAAATCTTCGTTATAGTACATAATACAAACGATTGGAAGTAATTACATTGAACAAGGATTACCACTATCATGAGAATGTCAAACAAAATTATTGTCCAATAATTTTGTGATGAAAGTAAGTTCAAATTTATAATTGATTTAAACAATAGAGAGTGGAAAAATACAGAAAGAAAGAAATGTAGAAGGCACTTCAATTAAACGATTCACCATTTTTATCTACATATAAAATTGTTCTGAAAACTTTCATACTTTAAACGGTACTATATATAATGACAATTGAAAATAATTCCTATATTTAACACTCGTTCACAAAATTACTTGCAACACATTACGCCACTTTCTCGCGCTATCAACAATCTCCAAGAACTGCTCAAAATATCCGTTACACATCGATCGATCTCTTAAACAGTTTAATTACATCGCACTCGGTCCTCACTGTGCACTCAATGCAAACTCCCACTGAACCTAATCGTTTCACCGCTTTGTTCGTCCTTGAGCCAGAATCGCAATATCGCGTTCCCGCGGCCACAATGGGGCAGCAAACTGTGACCAAACTTGGCTCCTTCGCCAATCAACAACCTTGCAACAATACAGTCAACGTCTTTTGTCCCAATACAACAATGATCAGACGCCCTAAATGGATTTCCAGCCGAATGTCTCCGATTCTAAACGCATTCTAAACGTCTTCAAGGGACAAGTTCTCCTCCCTTCTTCCTAGTTTTCCTTTTCTTTTTTCAATTTTTTTTTTTTTTCCTTTCGGAGATCGCGGCACGCGAAGGGATTCCTCGTCGGTAAAACGGCCAGGCTTTTCATCGAGCAGGATCGAGAAAGCAAGAGATCCAATTTCCGCGCGCGGCGCCGTTTCTACCTTTGCCCCGGACGAGCGGGACGAGTAGCTAGCCACCGATACAAGCAGAAGCTCCTGGCTCTGGCCTCCTTGAATTTACGACGCGAGCGTGCCCGCGTTTAATCTAGCCAATTGAATGTAATCTTGTAGTCTCTTTATAAGTGGTTCGACGAATCGAACAGACCCCCGCTCGAGACGGGAAAAAACGCTCGCAGTTGCGTTCCCCTCGGGATCATCGTCCACTCCCATGCCTCTTCTCGTCTCGATATCAAATTGTAACGACGACTCCGGCGAAGAAAAGGGAACCGGTAATGGATTTCTGAAAAGTTTCCGCCCCGCCGTAGTCGGGAACTTGCAGCGAAGGAGAGACGGTCGGAGGGCCTTTGTTCACGCCGGTTTCCAAGTTTCGAGTCGCGAAATTAGTGGCCCTTTAATGGGTCCCGTGCGAGCCGCCGCGGAACTTTTCCTCATTCACGGCGAAGGAAAAATCCGAGACCGAAGGGAAGTTTCGCCCGGGTCGATCGAACGTTCGCGACTCGAGAGGCGAGATGTGCGAGAGGGACAGTTCGAAACGTGTTTGAGGCCCGCGCGCGGCAGTAGTATGAATCGTGCTTGGTCAGACGGCTGGCGCAATACGTATGCACGTTCAGTTCTGGATTTATTGCAGACACTGGCGAGCGTTTTATATCGTGTCGGGCGACAGTTAGAGCCATCGTACAACGTGAATACAGATACATTCGGATATTTATTTATTAATTTTCAAGAATTAAAATGCTCGATCTATCGTGCGACTTTGGAGCATAGCGCGCGTTTTCTTATGTTTTTAAACAATCAAACGTACGTTTATTCATTGATCCTTACAGGTGATGATCTAGTGCACGATGAGAAAAAATATAGACGTACTAATGTGTGTGGCACGTGTCAATGATTATTATAATAGCGTAATGTACGCTGCTGATTCAATACGAATTAATTCTCTGTATAGAGAAATTTGATTTTATTTTACTTAAAGGCGTTCATCAGTTAAATCGAACTTAACTAAACTAAGTATCTTTTACGTTCTTTCAATTAATGAAAAATAAGTTCTCGACGAATTTTTTCATATCCATTTGATTTTACTTCCCTGCTTGTTACATAGTATTTCGTTATATAAATCAAAACACGAGATACAACTGAGAAACGTCAGTACGGCATAAATCGGCATATTTAGAAAAATATCCAAGTTAAAACGATGCTAACTGCGAGACGTGGTAAAAAAAATTCGTATTTGGATTCACATATGCAAACGTTCGAAACGTGTCTATATTTCATTCGCGTAAAAATCTCCAAGAACTGGATTTTCTTGTCGTTTATTTATCGCCATGAATTTCAAATAAGATTGCTCGTCGCTCTCCGGTGAAGTCTACGTTCTTGCCATGAATATTTGAAATTCAATTCACGTTAATAAGTGTTACATAATTTCGTCCCGGGGAACTATCCGTGTTATAAGATTCACAATCGGAAACACTGACACTCGCATGACCGGTTTTCCATTGAAATATTCAACACAATTAGGATGCGGATGTTCGTGCATATAACGTGCGTAAATGCTCGCGCGAGGTAAGTTGTGTTCGTTCTCATTTACAACTATATTTATTACATTAGTAGCACGTACGCGTGCACATGTTTTTCGACTAAAATATGTAAAACATACATACAAGATATATAAACATCTATACAAGATAGAAACTACACGTCAAAATGTGATTCCTCATAAGCAATCGCTACTCACATTGAACCTATTTTATTTTATTGACATTGAAGCTTCACGTCGCTGCGAGCTCCTGTCGAATAGTTAATTAAGCGTCGATCGATCGAAACGAGTTTCAAAGTAACAGGTGTCAATGATCACTCGCACAAGTGGAACGGAAGGGAGAATAACTTCAAGTTGGACACACGAACAATCGAATCCACGCTACGAACGTGATTTTGCATTACGTCAGAATCCATACGCGCGCGATATGCAAGTTTCTGAATGGAGATTTAGTAGTTTATTGTTCGCAGCGTGAGCACGATTTACGATCACGCCTCGTTACATTCTGAAACGTGCCCTCCTTTTGCCGCCGCAACGCCGATATTGCGTGGTGAATTTTAAGCTTATCGCCGATGAATGCGTTTCCAAGTCTTTTCCAACTCGTGGTAAATTCCGTTGCTTTTAAACGATGAATTTATTATGTCTCGCGGACTGCTGTTGATAAAAAAAAAAAAAAATCTATTGACAACGACGACGGCACAGATCCGTTTATAAAACACGATCTTTTATTTTGGAAACGTAAACATATAAAATTACATTGAATTTTACAGCACTTATATTTTAATTTTTATTGGAAATCGCAAGCTTCATTACAGTCTGTAATGAAAAATATTTTTCACTAAAGAAATTGCACGGAACTGTGTTTTTTTTTCTAGACTTTTTCGTGCACGTTGAAAGCTTCCATTGTTCAAAATTATATATCGATGTATTTCGAATATTTCACAAAGTAACGCGAAACGTCAAACATAAATTGTTCGCTGTCAAATTGCATAAAATTCCCTATCTTTCCCAGCATTACAAAATAATTCTCACAAACACTACCAAATAAACTTATAATGCGAAACGTCAAGCGTAGTAAGACTTTCAATCTATAACTTGATATCCGAACACACATAGTTCTATCCTTCAAAGGATATTTACATGTTCCTCTTAGATTTGCTCGTATTCTTCTCATCGAAAAGGCTTCCAAGCGTTTTCTAGTCCAGCATACATTTTCACAGCTGGAATCTTTATCTTTTTCGAAATTAATGCAATTTTTCAACAAATATTTCACGAATTCAAATAGGTATTGTAGGAGAAATTGACAAAAATTCTTATTATGTACTTGACACAAATTAATCAATTTTTAAATTCGATGCCGTGATAAAATATTTAAATAATCTTCTTGGATATCTAATCATATAAAATTCCAGTGTCTAAATTCCTTAAAAAGCAAAGAGTAAAATAAATCAAAGTGCTGGAAATTGTTACTTTAATTTGAAACGTTAAATAAAATTTTACAAATTTTACTCTTAAGAAAGAATATCCAAATGTTTCTTTTCAGATACGACAATCTCAATTTCAGCGAAATAGTTTCACAATTTTTAATTCGTAATACCCCCGTTCTCCTGTCAAATTAACAAAACAAAAACCGTACCAAATATTTCACGAGTTACAGCGTAATAAGCTACAACACTACCACCGGATGATTGAAAATAGAAAAAAAAAAAAAAATCGCGGAACGCAATACGACTTTCAAATTTGGCGCCGACGGGGAAAACCTTGTCGTCGAACGTTTCGCGAATATTTCCAAATGAATTTCGGATAACAGGGTGAAACGTGGAAACATCGAGGGGGGGGGGGCACGTTGAATTTTTACTCACCTCGTGAAAAACTGCCGGTAAACAGCTCCCCTTTTCATTTGCACTGCCGCAATCCGCCAGGAAAATCTCGTCCGTTCACAATGCTGGTTCCTCGCAATACGCATGCGCGCCCGTGTTTCCAGAATTTGACAGCCCTTTCGCCTATTTGTTCTCATGGAGCCGCCGGCAGAAACGAAACAGCCAGTCAATTTTATAAAGCCGGCTGTCGCGACGTCTCTCCCTCTTCCCCCCGATTCAACTTCCAATTCCTCTTTTCCCCCCCCCCCTCTGCCGCTGGTCGCGTTTCGTCGCGTCATTAAATTTATATTTGCCGGCGACGAGGCCGATCGAGATCGGTTTGCAAATCGAACGGAACACGTTTGGCCACGCACTATACGCGTTCGTTCGGAAACCACGTTTCTCGTATCGTGTTTTCCTCTTACGGCCTTTTGGATTCGGCTTTAACCAATAATTTTCGACCCTTCGAACATGGTGGCTGCGACAGCGGACCAGGTTGTAACGTTGGCGCGTCGATGATGGCGACACGCGGAATAGTATTGGCTCGCGTTTGCTCTTGCAAAGTGTCGGCTTTGGTCACGCTCACGGGTGAATTTGTCGCGCGCGAGTTTTACGAGACACGATGGAGTGCGTGATTCTTTTATTTTTAGCCAGATGATCGGCGAGACTATGGGTTTTCAGTTGTTGACGGTTTACACCGGGCTCGCCGGTGTATTTTTTCGATGCTGCGTTTCGAAACTGAATCGAACGTGATGGGGTTTCTATGGTTTCGCGTTGATTATTATCTATGCATGTGTACTACTTTGTCGGGAAATTTGAACAAGTATTTATTGCGACGAAAAGAACGAATTGTAAAATTTGTCGCGTTCGTTGGATTAAATTGTTCCTTAATAACTGTACAAGAGAAGATCTCACGCTTGTAACTTCGTACTTTGTGTAGTAATCAAATATCGATAAACCTGTTTATTTATCAAATATTGGTAGAGTAATTAATACATTATTCATATTCATATGACTATTGTACAGTAATTAATGTTACAGTGTGTTAACATTTTTTTTAAAACAAAAGTAACACCTGTTTCTCAGATATACAAGTTTCACTTTCGAAAAAGCAGAACAACGACAGATAGTACCAGAAACAACGAAATTGCGTAATTAAATGAACAACACGGAGCGCATCGACATTCGAATTACGTCCACAAATATTTCGCGCAAACACCAAAGGCACCCGACAGCAAGAAACCCTAGTAATCGCCGTGTATTCGCGCAAACTTTTGAAGCTGTGCATGATTGAAGAACTCAAACATCACGTCGAATACACGGTATGGCCGGTAATATGTATGCACCACCGCATGAAACAGAACTATACTATATGTAATAGCATGTTGTCCCTTTGACACGTAAACCACGGTGATACACGCAGTGCTTGCGCCGCAAAAGCATTCCTAAATGGTTTGCTAGTTACTGCTCGTATTTATCTTTCCTCGTGGTGGGCAGCAACGTTTCGTCAGACTGCACGAGCTCTCGTATGTCTTACGTTGCACCGTTGAATTCAATTACTTTGAATTTGCGGCTGCCACGCGAATTCATCTGCCATTGTCTACTTGTTAGTTTCTAGAACGTTTCAACGACTGGTATTCTGGATCTCCGCTGGCAAAGAGGTAAAACTGAAGTGATCGTTAATCGTGCCTGTTTATGTTCACCCCGCAAGGTGTCCCGCCACGTAGAACTGGAAATTCTAATTCTAATTTGCGAGACATTCGCGCTAATTCATACTGAAATGCTCACCATCGCGAATTCGCAACGTTCGACATTAATTATAACTCATGAATGTGAATTCATAATCACATTAGCAAAATCCTAATTATAAATTAACGCCGCGATGACACAGTTTCGCACTTGTCGTTGTAAATCTTCTTGCACGATTTCTCGACGAAAGAAAGAGAAAATCGTACATTAATTTTGACAGATGAACGGCAATAATTTTCAGAGAAATTCGAGAGGAAAACGTATCAATCCATGAACATTTCAAACGTTCGCATCATCAAATGAAAACAACAATCGAATAAATTTCGTTTCGCTTGCGAACGAAATTTTTACGCAAGAATCCGAGAACTGGCATTAATCAGTATAAAAAGACAAATAAAAAATTCACAACGATTGATAATTCCTCGTAACTGCCCATCCTCTCCGCGGATATATTTAATTGGAGAAAAAAAGTTTAACCATCAAGGTCAAGCCAAATTTTATCGATAAAAGTAATCTTGCGAATCAACACACTTACGACTGGCGGTTCGACGATGCGATTTCGTTTCGTTAAGCGAATATATTCGACGTTCATCGGACTGGTTTCAAAGCAATTCGCAAACGTTTCGAACGCTTTCGAATAAAAGTTCGGATAAAATCGTGCCATTACCGCGAAGGTACCCTTTTCACTGGGCTACGCTCCCTCTAAAATGTCCATTAGGCAAATGATTATTGCCAATTCAACGCAAGAACGGTCGCTCGGCCAGTTTCAATGATGGGCTTCATGATGGACCGCTATTTACGGTGGTTAGAATCACGCGTTACCAGTTACGATGCAACGACGTAAGGTAAAATTTGCAACCGATAAATTAACAGCTAGGTTCTAAGTTCGCAACAATCGGATAAAGAGAAAATTCTGATTGTCATCTACGCTTCGAGTTAGCTCGAAATTCACTTGTATGAAAAAAAAAAAAAATCGGTTCAGACAGAAGTTGAAAGTATCGTGCAACGTAATAACGTTGATTCTTTTCTTCCTCGAAATACGAATTTTTCAGAAATCATAAACTCGCTTTAAGACTAATTATCGCCATCATATTGACATAAATAATCATTTAAAAATCCCCTTCGAAATTAAGACATTTCGTTGACAGGAAATTAAATAATCTACGAGGAGATTCAATTCACGAATGTTCATCTGATATGAATGTATGGATTGGAAATTTATGAGAAAATTTAGAATTCGAAAATAGCGACGAAGTTGCGCTCGTATCATCAAGCTGACTTAAAACTAACCATCGCTGGTTTCAACGTGATTGATCATTTAAAATTTGATCTCGTGCGAAGCTGGGACAAATCGCTGCTGACAAATTAGAGAATCTATCAGGAAGGATTCACCTTGCGAATCCTTTCCATAAAGCATATTAACACTTTCCCGCCGGGACGTTTAAAATGACTTTAACACTCTCGTTTTAACAATCGAATCTATCAATACGATTGATTTCAAACTTCCGTTTTTTTTTGCAAATGCTCAAAAAATACGGAAAACGGAAGTTCCTCAAAAAATTAATATCAATTTCTATTTGGACAGGAGAATATATTTATTTCAATTATTATAAAAATTACAATTACACGTAGAATATTTTAATACGGTTATTTCAGTGTCGATAGACATTTTCATTTATATTAGTATTTTTGTAATAACACTGATATAAAATATTACGTCTGCTGTAGATATGTTAACAATCTCTGTTTGATATCGTGACATTTCTCGCGAAGATTCTCGAGAACGCGCGAGGACGCGCGCGTCACGAACAACGACGGAGGTGGCGATTTAAGCGCGAAAAATGATATTCCCGGAGACGACGCGAGGCGCAATTTCGCCCGGTAAATCTGCGACGCTCGTAAATCGCTTTATGGCCGACTGGCTGCTGGCCCCGTGCTTCAACACGGGGATCCGCGATCTGGCGAACGCCAGCCAGTCTGATATACGGATACTTAATATACCCGATCTTATGACAAACTATACGTTCACGTCGATAGACACCTCGCTCGTTATTAACTTCAATGAAAAGGCCACCGCGTAGTCGCGGAATAAAGCCGTCCCTTCGATATCTGACAACCGATCGTTCGTTCGATGGCCGGGCCACGGGGAAAATAAACTCTTGCCTCTCTGTGGCTGAAACGTATGCAAATTCGCAGCTGCTCGCCATCTCGTATCCAACAACGGTGCCATTTACTCTCCTGGCGAAGCATTTCACCTTTTTTCGCCTCTTTTCTGTCGAAAACACAAAGTAATTGGAAAAACTACTTGCCACGATTGCGCGAAACGTGTTATTTCGGGCATGTATGTTTCTTTGGATTTGAAAAAGTGAAATTCAAATTGTCTGAATTTGATAGCGTCGATTTAACTTAGGTATGTGAAGAACGAATCTACGAGGGTATCACTTCAATCGCATGATGATTTAACGTTTGATATTTTCTGAAGCAATTGCCCTGATCACTTGAAACAAGTTCATCCTCAAAAATTCATTCTATGAAATAGTCTATTGTCTAAAATGAGATGTATACATACTACAATGTTCTTCAATTGAGAAAGTTGTTTTCAAAAAATTTAATAAATAAACTGTACGGGGGGGGGGATATTTTTGACAAAGGAGAGGAAAATATTTTTAAATATTTACCTAAATCTAAACTTCAGTGGTTAGAAGTTGTCACTGAATTTTCATAACTTACTAAATAAAAAAAAAAAAAAGAAAAGAAAAGAGGAAGAGGAAAAAAATCGAGCAACAAATTTTTAAATCGAATGAACCCTCGAAACATCCCGAGAAGACAACCTCAAACACGACCAACGTCTATATAAGGATATTTCCTCAATTTTTCAAAAGCTCAGCGACCCGTGATGTGACATCGCGTATGTATTATAAATACGATATCGAATACGATTCCCTTTGCAAACCCATCGGGCACACAGCATCGGAAAATACACTAAAACGGAAACCGGGTGGAGGGGGAGTTGTATCCCGGTAAATGCCGCTCGAGATATTTCTCCCTCAAATACATCTCGTAAATCCTCGCCGACGTGAAACGGAAAGGAAAAACTTGACAAGTTGGTCTCCGGGTCCTGGGGAAGAAGAGAACGGAAGCGGGACAACGTGAAAATGTCAAAGGTGACCGCGAAGTAAGTCGGCCAGAGAAATTGCGTTATCTCTAAAAGAACGGGAGGGCCCCCGTTGCGAGATGCTGGCGCGCGTATCGCGCGCATATGAAATTCCCATATCCACGGCGAAAGACTGCCGTTGCATCGTAGCGTCTGCGAGGAAACGAAACGAAACGATCGGGACGAGGCGGTGAACACAAGAGGTGGCGGAGAAAAAGCGAAAACGAGAGAGACGGGATGGCCAGAACTGTGGAAGAGACAGCGTGGCGACCCCCGGGGAGGGGGACGAGTGGCGAAACATTTGCAATTCTCAGGGACTTTCGCGGGGAATATCCGAGCGCAACCTCTGCCATACGAAATCTCCCTGGAGGTCGTGTATCAGACATGGATGCGAGACTGGTGCGTTGCAGCTGCGTCTGCTGCTTCGCTTTTCGAAAAGGTAATAATCGCGAAAAGATGGAGACGAAGGAAAGAGGGCGCGACTTTTATGCATAACGAAAGAAGGAGAAAGAATCTTCTTCTTATTATTATTATTTTGAAAGTGGTGCAAGTCAATTTTTTGTTGTTTCGAGAAAATTAAAGGTTAGCATATTAGTCAAATTCAAAAATATAAATTGATTGTGCCAAGTCTGGTAATGTTTCTACTAATTTATCAATATGTAATTTGATTATATAAATTTCTTTTAGGCGGATTTAACGAAAATAATATATATTCACTAATATATATTTATATATTGTCAAACATAACATGAGATATTGATATTATTTATTTATGCTCTTTATGTAGCAGTGTTTTGAAATATTCATGATGCACAGGAGGTATATAAGGTAATAACTGCTCCATATCCTTATATTTATATTTATCCTTATATCCTGTTTATGGAAATTGGACTTACACCACTTTCATAATCAATCGCTACGCAATTTTATTGGCCAATTTTAAATTGAACAAAGCATTGGCATTTTTTAAGATATT
>CAJDYZ010003103.1:9888-26529 GCA_903986555.1 Heterotrigona itama
CGTCGAAAATTGCAAAAATTTAAACGCCTCCGAGAAAGTCAAAAGTCGCTGAAAAATTTTTTTCGTCACTGTGGGTCTATCGTAATCTTGAAGATTGAAGTCTTTCCTTTGTTCTTCAAACTTCTTCAAACTTGCTAACTACGTTTTTTTCTTTTTTTTTTTTTTTGTCATTTTATCGAACATTAGAGTTAAACGATAAAACTAGAAATCGTTGTCTAGTCCTAATGTTCAAAATTCGACAAAATGGCAAGGAAAGAATCAGAAAACAAAAGTTCCAAGACTTTTAGCTTTTGAAACAAAGCAAGGTCGTTCTAAAGAGAAGACCATAGTAGATTTAGTCGTGAAAACAATTTTGTAGTTTAAAATATAAATTTTGAAACTTATTTCATCGAGTATGCGAATATTTTCGTTCACTTTTGCGCGTATAATAAAAAAAATAAAGTAAATAGATCATAAAGAATTTATCTATTAATTCTACTTATTCTGAAGATAATTAAATACAATGATAACTGATTGTTTATAATATACGATTGAAATTTAAAATATAACTAATTTTTAAAATTCAAGGCAGATTTAATTTAAAAAAAAAGTGATAAATACACGCAGATAATTTGTGTATTCAGCGCACATAACTAACACCTCAAACTCTTCCTTATTATGTCAATAATCAATAGTATACTTCATCCATTAAATTTCTCGATACAGCTTTCAAAACTGATTGTGCCATTCCGCCAGAACAATTCCGAACTGCGAGTTAACTAAACCGAACACACCAACAGGAAGATATCTATGTTACGATTATAATGATAAAATTTAAAACCAATTCGCGCGATGTATATGCGTAGACATTTGTAATTGCAAAAATATTTGGTAAAAGAATTAGTACACAGCAGGAACTGCTACTTCAAACGTATAATAAGCGTTAAGGATAATCTCATTGAATATTGAAGTTCATTTATATAGTGGATCGTGGCTATTTAAATCTTTCTTTACTTTTGTAATCTCTTTACTATCAAATATCCCGCTGTTAAATATCTTGTGACATAATTTGGTACTAAATTTCCAATAAAAATTTGACTTTTATATTTATATATAAACTTATATATAGAGTGGGTCAGAGATTTCTTTCCACCTACTTTTTTTGCCTCAATAAAACATCAAAATACAAGAAGAAAATTAATTTTATTAATTTCAAATCTAAATTTAAGTTCGAACACGATTTTCTCATTATGTTTTAGAAATTATTTCTTTCAAACGTTGTGTAATAAAAGAAATTACAATTAGGATTCATTTTTAGCAGGAAGTGATTTTTGGCCCACCATCATTACAGTCTCGATAGTCAGAGAGTCTTATTACAGCGTTCATAACATTTGAAAACGTTTCTGAACAACGTACGTAATATATTATCCTGAAAAGTTTCTACAAGCGTGGCAACTGCAAGCTCACCCTCGTAAATCGAATCTGGGCGAGATAATGGAAAGAAGAAAAGCAGGGAGGGGGGGGGAGGGGAAAGTGGAACGACGCTATCGAAATGGAAATGAAACAAAAGAAGGGGCGGAAGGGGTAGTAACCCCCTCTGGCAAGAGCCAGATCATCGTTTTGACAGGCCTTGACGAATTTTGACACGAGCCACCGCGCGGCTGCTCGATTTCGAAAAGCTTTGCCGATCCTCTGAGGGGAGGACGAAGGGGGCACGAACCGTGGCGAACGAACAATCGAAATAATAATGTAACGCGTTCAACGTTGCAACGATCGCTTTGCAACAACCGCGGCAAGTTTCATAGCGTCCACGATTCTGCAGGGAACAGTTGGAATTCGAAGTATTACCAAATTTTTAAAACTCGACGTTTAGATGGCGGAACATCGGAAGTAAAGTTCGCACGATCGACCGTTCTCGATTGAGAATGGAAATGATAATAACGATGTCATTGTTTTACACACGTTGATCTACTTTCTTTTTTTTTTTTTTTTTTTTTTTTAGTTATACATCCACTAGGATGTAATAAGTGACACGTGCGCGTACGCACGGCACCCGAGAGACGACGAGGGAAACAAAACGATTTGGACGCGTGCTTTGAAAACAGGGTCATGCCAGAAGGGGAAGAGCAGCGAACGCGGACTGAAGGCTGCTCTGTAGAAACCTGTTACAGCCGTGGTACCTATTTCTGTGCCATTTATCCGTCCGTCGCACGCGTACCAACCAACCGGCACAGATCGTCCGACGAAATGATGCGCGTGCGACAAGCAGACGTATTGCGTTATTGATGACGACGAATGGCCAGCCGCTTCCGAAACAAAACTTCCACCGTGGAAAAATTTTCCTCGCCGACGTACACTGCCGCGCAAAAGTTTCAAATGGAATAATAACTTCCACGGATAGATATAAATATTTCATTATACGATATTAAAAATGCGGTGATTAATTACATTTGGAAATGAAAATATTTGGTAATTGATATCGTATTCAGAAATGAAAGCTGTGAGTCGTCGTGTTCGTGTCTCTCTCGGGGGTGAAATTTAATATTTGACAATGTACGGAATTTAATTATTCAATAAATGTTTGTCCGGTGCGTCAGCAAATACATACTGTATTAATAAGAAATTAAATAACGTATTGTGACGTCCGCTGTGTTGTCGTGAGGTTGTTTGAAAAATAACACGACGAAGATTTATAGAAGATAAAGACTTGTAGACAGATGATGATATTTAATAATTTTTAATTAACAGAGAGAAATATGTTATCGATTTTGAGACTTTGAGCATTATTAGCAGCGAGAGATTTAATGATTGTATGTTCTTCCAATACGGTGCTCTTCCAAAATTAAGACACACAAAATTTTAATCAAATTTAATCGAATCGATCATTACTTTTTCCAACTAGAATAGAACACAATATGACACGAGATACTTTTGAGCGACAGTGTACCCCCGTGTCACCCTCTTTCATTGGATCTCGCATGTTTCCGCGCGTTCGCGCCCCATGCTGAGTGTCAGAGTTCATTTTCTCATTTTCTATACAGAGTTCACTCTCGATCTCGGTATATCGGAAACAGGGCGTTTCTCTGAAACTCTGGGCCGCCGCAATTTATTTCCGTGCACCGCAAAAAGATATATATTCGAACGTTACCATGAATGCCCCCAATCACCGTCCCGACTGTGCCTGACATTCGTTTCATTCCTTGTTTCAGATTAATAGTTACTTTATTCAAACGGAACGTCGTACTCGTTGGCTATAATTGTTCGTATAAGTGTTTCGAATACTTTTCCCCTTTTAATTTCCACCGAGTGAAATTGTCTCGTATCTCGCGAAATGAACACGATAAAACACGTATTGGTTACAGAGAGGTTTTTCATCGAAGAATTTTCATGCAGTTTTTATATCAAACGAAACGTTTGAACGAATACAAGCTTCAATTGATTTTCCAATCTTCGTTACTTGAAAAACAAATCACTCGATTTTTATATCGTAGAAAATATTCATATTTCAGGTATAAAATCAAATTAATATTCTTGTTTGCTAGTAATTGGACATTTGGACAGTAAAAAGTAGAATACTAATGCCTTGAAACGGGCATTTAGAAAATAAGAGGAAGGGAGCTGATGAGCAAAACATCTGTAATTTATTATACTACATGTAATACGTATGAATCATAATAGTAATTTAAAAAAATTTCGTCAGAATTGTTAAAAATTGATTGCTCTTGAAAGTTTCAAGATTAATTTCAGTTACTCGTTCGAGACGAAGACTGGATTTACTAAACGAATTCGTATCACAGATTCATAGGCAAGTCTCGCCAATTTGATAAGTAGAGTTAATTAATTTCAACTTCGAAATTAAGTCGACGTATGAATTAGTACATGTATAATACGTGATATAAACGTGTCTCTCCCCTCGCGTTGGAGAAACCTACGTTTCGACGCAAAATTAACTTACCATGCACACACGTTACATTCACCTGGCAACAATTACCACACAACTTTATTACAAACGAAACGTGTTGTTCGCTCGCATGGCCACACGGTTTAATCTCGTTCCCTTCGACGTTGTTGCTACCACGCTGGCTGTCGTACGGACACAACGAGGGTCAACTGGCGTGACACCAGGACGACACCGCCATTCCAATCACGTCTCGCCGTCGGACATTTTACCCGTCCACGTTTCCGGCATGCGATTTCCGGCGAATTAAATCCGCGCTGGCGTGCGCATCAAGATCGCATCGGCACACACCTCGGAAATTTCTTTCTCCCGCGTGAAAGGGGCCACTCGCGTCGAAAGCCGGAAGCGGAAAACGATTCCCCTAGATTCGCTACCCTCGCGATTTCTTCCTTTCGTTTGCTCGTAAATCTAAATCTCCACCGCCGCGACTCGTCTCGCTCTGGCTGTGGAGTTTTATGCATTTTCGCGCAAGTTTTTGCAACAGAACATTTGTTGTAACACGCGGCAAATGAAATTGATTCTACTTTCTCAATTACGATCCTAAGAAGAAATTATAAACAATGGACTTTCTGCAATTTTGAATTTTTCGTCGAGTCCAGAGTTAAGCGTCTGGTGAAATCGTGAAAATTATTGCTCTAACGACGAGGAAATGAATCGAAAGTCGAAATCAAGATGTAAAGATAGAGGTACAATCGTCGTGTGCCACTATCTTCAGGATAATAACTAGTTAATTAGTATTGGAC
Source organism: Heterotrigona itama (assembly GCA_903986555.1). Classification (NCBI taxonomy): domain Eukaryota; kingdom Metazoa; phylum Arthropoda; class Insecta; order Hymenoptera; family Apidae; genus Heterotrigona; species Heterotrigona itama. The sequence continues at coordinate 14,569 of CAJDYZ010003103.1, forward strand.
ACGGTCGACGGAGTTTGTAAAAAATGTGAAAGAGTAAGAAAAAGATAGTCATGGTTTAATACTACGATAGTAATATTAATCAAATGGAATTTTATTTGATATATAGCAATTTTAAGAGCAATGCCACGTAACAACGCTGATGGTAATTTAGATAATGTATAACGTTAGATAATTAAACGAGTAATTTCACGAACGCGTTGATCTCTCAGAATTTACCAGTTGAAGAGATTATTAATTAATATAAATTATAATTGAAGCTGGCGAAACATGACGCGATCGCAATTTTGTTAGTTACGATGGAAGGATTATCATATTCTTAAGAAATTAAATCACATCTTAGTGCGATTGGGAAAAAGAATTTAGCAATGAGACTAAAATTAAAAAAATCTTCTGGTATTTAAAAACATAAAGTCATTAAATGACAACATGTACAAAAGAAATATGTCTCCACGTTTGTTTTTTAACAGAATAAAAGTAACAAGAGTGAGAGTTTCTTTAAGAATTTGATCATCTGATTTTTCAACTTTTTTTTTAAAAGCTAGAAAAGATTTTACTATAATAAAGGGACACTGTTTTTTCTTTTTTTTTTTTTTTTTCATGAAGCGTTTAATCCGATATAGCAATGTAAGTCCGTTACAATTTGCATCACCGTTAGTACACAATGGACTAAAGTTTCCTTAATCATAATCTGTGCTAGACAGGCAACGAGAAGCTCAGCTCAAAGAAAGTTCAGCTTGCAATATAGGGCCAAAGGTAGTTATAAGCTGCGACTTATTTTGTTCAGGAGGATCAGAAGTGAATTGAAATTTATTGGATTAATGAAGCGTAAGCAACGTAAATATTTCTTGGAGAAGTTCTCAATGAACCTTCTCTTTTTCCTCACGAGCAAAAGTTGCACTGCAACGACTGAAGATTTCAGTTGGCAAAGATTCTCTTTGACTTTATTCTTGCAATCAGTAATCCTCGTTCAATTGTCATATTCCGAGTTTCTCGATTTCCCATTCATTGTTCCCTAAATTTCTTATACTTTGTTCTTTTTTTATATTTATTACATTTCTTAAATATATTTTCTATAATTTCTTACCACGAAATTTCTCAAATTCACGGATTTCATCGAACGAAATAAACCGAAAGCTCGCCACAAGATCGATTTTACACCGTCGCTTACGTGGTATCGCGCCAACACCGCGTTTTCAAAGCTCGTTTAGAAGTCCATCAATCCTTTGATAAGTCTCTCTGAGAAAAAAAAAAGCAAAAGGAAAAAGAAGAACAGCAGACAGAATGACACGCGATTGGAAGGGCCGGTGCGAGCGGTACATTATTTCCCGTCCTCGCTCACACTCGGCTGGATAAAACGAACGAGTATACTTGATCCAAGATGGAAATCCTTCTTCCTGTCGGCGGATCGTAAATCGACCTGACGTCCGTTTTCTCCGAGACAGTGACTAACGAGGTGTAAAGACACTTGCTACGTGTGTAAGTGAGATACGATGGAGAGGATACGCGGGGTCGCGATTCGAGAGTATATAAAGCTCGCCTCGTCGCTCTATTTGCTGTTTTTCCTACATTTCCCTAATTTGCTACGCCTAACGACCGTCCAACGATAACCTCGAACAAATTGATTCGTCCGGTGGGATAGCAGAGATCACGTTCGTTTGATCCACGTTGAATCGTATTTTAAATAACGTAGAGACGCGAGGAACTTGAGATTCTGACGACTAACGCAATGAATTAATTAACACGCATTTACGGTACATTCCAGCGATTAATTTTAGCTGATAATTGTGCAGTTGTTTAATTCACGAAATCTGAATTCTCAAGCGTGTTGGGTGCAAAATTTATGTATGTCGTCGTAGGTACATAAATCTTGCTAGTAGTAAAATAGATGGAATGAGATTGCAAGTTGAATTATTCCTTGAGATCGAGGAATGGATTATTTTAGTTTTAAATATCGAAGTTTGAAATCTGAATCAACTGGGAAATATCAGACGTGGAAATTAATCGCGTAATCCTGGCGCGGCTACGTGATTCTGTGGTTTTGATTCGATGCTTAACGAGTTACGTGCGCTAACGATTAACATTGTTAAAAAAAACGATTCCGACAGTAATATTTCTTTAATTGACTCGGTGATTAATCAAACTGTACCCCGATTTATTATAATTACATTTGAGCAAAAATTTCAAAAATTTTAATATTTGACCATATCCACCATATCTAGATATCGAATGATATTACTATTTAGACTGTCGAGTGTGAGATAACAACGAAATTTAATATACCATATTTTAAAAATAATTCAACACTTTAAAAAAAAATGCAATGGTATAGCAAAACTCCTCTGTTGTCCGCAAGTGTACAACGATCTAAATTTTTAAGAATAATTTATCAAAAAATAAAGGATCTAAAATGATTGAAGAAACGCGATAGAGTTAAACGATATTGGAAAAGACACTTCTTTCGCGAGGAAAGTGATTCTTAGATATTTCCCAATATTCATTAAGTCTCGCTATTCTACATGATCCAAATTCGATATTCTAATTCAATAAATATTATCAACAATGAATATCATACACATACTCTTTGTAATGTGTAAATGTGCAATTTACGTGTAATAAAATGTTTTCGTATTCAGTACAATTTTATAACTCTTTTTACACATTCCACGCGTCTGTGAAATATGTGAAATATGTAATTAAAAAAAAAAAAAAAAAAATGAGAAAGACGACAGGATTCAACGATCTCCCACGGTATTCAGAATAAGAACAATATTCTGTTCCTGTTTTACGCGTGTTCTACATTATTTAGCCGCGGTTTATCGAAAGACTGCGGGAAATGGTATAACAAGCGTGTCGTAGTTCGAGAAAAGTCGCACGATACCGCGGTCGAGAACGTGCACACCTGTTGCACGCGTGCTGGCGGTAAATCAATCGAGCCTGGCGGTAACGTAGTTTTGCGGGAAAGTCGTGAAAGCTCCCGGTAACGTCTTGAACCTTCCTTCGATCGTTTCGGCTGCATTGCGCGCACGATCGATCGCTTCTTGCGTAATACAATAATCGTTAATACCGTAACAATCGTCACTGTCACTGCGACGTGTAACGTTTTATAGCGCGATCTCGCGGCTTTTGCACCGATTTACGACAGATAAATCGCTTTCACTTCTAAACCCCCCCGAGCGTTTCGATTTTTCCCCTCGAACGTTCGCGCCAAACGTGGAATCACGAAGGCAAAATCTGATGGAATTCGATCGTTTAACTGTTGAGTTTATTTACGCGTCGACGAACAATGAAAATAATGTGTATCCACTGCGACGAAGATTCGAAAAGATGTGTTCCTCGGAAGAAGCGAAAAAACAATCCTTTTAGCTTGTCAACACGCTCATTATTTGCTTAGAATAATAGTATAATATATATTTAGCGTCAACACGCTCATTATTTGCTTAGAATAATAGTATAATATAAGGGACAAAATTTTGTTATTTGTAGAACGCAGTGTGCTGTTACATGGATGGGAAAGTGCATCGGCAAAATTATTAAGATCAATCAATGAGACTTTTATCTCTGCAACCGATAACTCGAAATTCATCACGTTTCTTTTTTTATTTTTTCTTTTTGAGCTACGTCACTTTCGGGAACGACGTAGCTGACTGATTGTTTTGTTTCATAAAATGAAGGTAATTTTTGTGTTAGTTATAGAACGCGTTGATCTAATGTTTGTTTATTTAAAGTAAATCAAGGAAGTAAATATTTTCTATTTTCTGCTTATTAAAGAAACAAAATATATGTTACATCTGTAGAAATTTAATAATCCCAGCGTAGGAGTTGCTTGAATTCCTCTTCGTTTTTGATATTTTTTTCTTGTTGGGCGTAAAATACGTAATATTTCGCTTCATTCTTTCGCTATTATATTACACACGAATGGTGCCTCGTAATAAAGTTGCGGATGTTTTTATAATCTCATGTTTTTATAAATTATAAACGCTACGTCCTAAACTCGGTAAAAAAATTCGGAGCAAATATAATTTTCGGACAGATAAGAATTATAAGTATCAATTCTAAATATATTTAATCGAGTGTCCGGCATTATTTCGAAAAAGTATTAAAACTTAATTCGTAAACATCGTAAATAAAATATTACTCCATTCAGTTACATAAAAAAATATAATTATTTTATTTATCTCTCCTTTCGTAAACATATTACTTCATTTAATTCATTATTTCTCTTGAAACCCTATATACGCCCCAAAATCCCGTTATCTTACAAATCAAAATTACACGCTTCTTTTACATTATATCTCAAAATAAAGATAATTTTCTTTTTTTTATTTATTTTATGATTATTTTGATTTTGGTTCTGACGATTTTAAAGATAACTATCTCTAACCTTGTTTCGTACAGACATCTCCTCCACTGTGAAATCTTCTTCAACTCAGACTCTAGGAACTTAGGCAACCCTATGCTCTCGTCGTTCTCTTTCCGTAGGAGCCGGCGTGTGCCCATTCGTATCGAATTATTTTAGATTCGCGGTCAAGCAAAAACGGTCAAACGCAGCCAGCATACGTTTCCAGACTCGCAGCGATTATTTCTACGCGTACGCCAGTGAAAAAGTAAATTCTTGCGCGTAGCTCGCTCGCAATTCCGATATACTATATCGCGGGTGTACGACGACGCTGTGTGAGAAAGAGAAGCTGATGCGTGAAGCTAACAGCCGAAGCTGTTAGGGATTATTGCTCGAACTCACGAGCACGTCGGGTCACTGTTAGGGATGGGATCAAGTACAACCATACACTCGCGAATCCGAGTCAAGTTCGATCTCTGAGTTTCGTTACCCACTCGAACGTGAAAATAAGGGCGTTTCTAACACGCTGATACATTAACATATTGAATCATTTAATATATTCATTATCATTATCACGTTATTACTCTTTATCGTTTTTTATTTTTAACTATATTCATTTGTTGTTACGTTCACTATCACCATCGTGATTCATTATATTATATACGGCTGCCAACAATTTTTTACAATATTTAAAACCTACAGACTTGAGTGATTCTTCTAAAACACAAACTTTTTCGTCATGCATGACCGCGTTATCGCGTTAAAAAAAAAAAAAAATGTAGTTGTTTCCGTGTTTGAATTCGTGTCGCATACGTGTTAATTTATTCGTAAATAATTTCAATATTACTTCTGTTACTATACTATTGTTATTATACTATTAGTTTTTTATTATTCAATGCTTGCTGTAATAGATTTTATTTCCGACTTACCGATACCTCGCCAAATCGTCATACCGCCGCTTCTCATAGATCGGCGACTCGGAAGTTGTTGCTACCTTCGTCAATCACGATGATAGTAGCGGAGTGAAAATCGATGTGAAAATCTTCGTTTCATCGGCAAACATGACTCTTCGTCGTTTCTTATTTGACTAAACACGAAGCGGCACAGCTTATGCTACTGCCTTGATCAAGGTTTTTGTTGGAATTTTCGTCGTTTCGGATGTTCAGAATTCTTGAAGAGAACAATTTGTCGAACATTCCGAAAAATTTGTGGCGACTCCAGCTTCTTCTGCACTTTCGTCAAGCTCGCTACACTTATTGTAGCACGTGACTTCTCCCTTTTCCGCAATTATCGGGATCCTTTAGCGAATTCATTGTCATTTTACAAGTTCTGCGCAATTAACCGACCCTATTTCACACGAATGTTACGCTTTCAATAGCTTCCGTACGACTGAGGACAACTTGCCTCAGGGCTGCGCAATGTTTATATTTTCGCATTTCTACAGAAATCTAATCTAAACAGTACATAATATAATACTGAGAATTACGTGTTTCGGTAATGACATACTACACGTGTGATACGTGTATGAAAATATATAGTCTGTTGTCTTTTCGTTTCGGAGTGTAAAATTTCTTTCTTTCTAATTCTTACATATATATATATATATAGTGATCGAACTGCTCATGATGAATTCTGATTTAAACCTTTAAAAGTAGACTTTCCTGTAAGCCTTCAAAGATGATGAAAAAGCATGCTTTGTCAAAAACGCGCAACAAAAATCCATCCAGCTGTAGTTAGGTGAGTTTCTCGAACCAAAAGATCTATTGTTTTTCAATATCGTCTCCCTCATTAATCGTCAAGTTGCCCGAGAGAGATGGAGACATTCGTAATAAAATGATAGAAGGTTTCTTTTTTTTTTTTTTTTTTTTTTTTTTTTTCTAAAATTCAGCGAGTTGTTAAAAGAGATTGATCTCGCCTACTTGCGAGAGACTCGATCCCATCACTAGCCACTGCACACTTCATAGATATAGCCTCATTCAGAAGAGGCCGCTCACTTGTTAGTGGCTTTGTTCGAGAAATTGTGGCCTGTACGTGCTGTTGCGCCCCGTTGGTAATAGCCTAACGATATTTCGTCGTGCAAAAGGAAAGAGGATGCTCCCTTGCTGCGCCAGGCATCCGTGAACCGTCCACCCAGCCATCCCGCCATGGAAATTAACTGCGGCATTGTATTATACAAATTGACTTTTTGTTTACCTTGAGATTCTTCGCGGGAACGTACGAAAGAATGTCAAGCGCGCGTTCAGTACATCGCGTTAAAGCGCGATCCGCGATCATTTCTTTGGATATGATAATAGCGCGCGTACGGATGGCATGGCGATTGCCCGATTCGTGTAATCGCATATTTCGAAGCTACGAACGGCCGTTTTACAATGTGTAAATTATTCTTTAACGAAACGGCTGCGATCCAAGAATTCCGTGGCTGCTGCTACTTTCGCCATTTGTTTCGTTTCGAACTGTAGGATCGATGAATATAATCACGCACGTAGTACGTAACTTCTTCTTCTGTCACATAACATGTACGATGTTGCAAACTATTCGAACATCTATGGACATCTATGGTTGAATTTATAGAGCAGGGCTTTAATCGTGTTCTAGAAGAAAAACGCAAACTTCTAAACTGTCTGTGTGAATTATCTAGCTTTGTAAAATCCTGCGACAGAGGGGAAAGTGTGTACGTACGCGTGTCCACTTGTAGGTCGCGGTGTAAAGATCGCGCGTTCTGCTTTGCTCGTTGCATTAGCACAAGCCCTCTCTCTTTTAAATAGAACAGCGGAATATCGTATTAAAATAAATATTTTATTTACATATTGTTTGTATTATACTAACTGTATTATCTTTATTCATTGTCTACTTACATCATTTATATATATTTAGTATTATTATTCATACTCTCTTCGTACATTCGTAACAAACTTTTAACAATTGACAAGAAATTACGGAGAAGATAATATATTCACTTTACTATTATTTTGACATTGTCGAATAAAATTTGTCGGACGTTAAAGACTGAAATCAACATCCCCCGTAAATTTCCCATATACAGTTCCCAGTTCCTGAACAAACGATAGCACGTATTTTAATAAGATATTCGCTTATCCGAAAGCACGCACAGCAAAAAGGAAACGCACGATTTGCCTCGATGAATAAATTGCCACACGGCGTTGAACTGAAACCCGATCACGTTGCCGTTGCAGAACGTTGGACTTTTCACGGGAGGAGAAACGATATGTACGAAAGCGACACCGGGGGAAACGACATGACGAAATCGGCCGCGACGCGTGTTATCTTATCTGCGTCTAGTCTTTTGCACGCGGCAACTGGTGTGACTGGTCTCGCGGCTTTCGTCCACGAGCGCGAATTCGAGCCGCGTCAAACTCGCGTCTAATTATCTTGACACAGTTTAACCGAACCCTGTGGTCTCGGCCTCCTCCGTCTGCAATTTTGCGCTTAAACGCGTGGCTCTGAAATTGCTATCCTTTCGCCGGCACGTCTGGTGGAAAGTGACACGCTTCAGAAGAGACGTTTGCGCGTGTAATTGCGCGCTTTAAACGCAAGGAAACTGAACGAGCGCAGAGCGCGGATTAATAGGTCAGTTAGAGTAACAGATTGAAATAAACTGGTGAATCGATCACACGCTGCGTGATGTCGATTTAGATCATGAATAATGAACAAATTTCGTTTGTCCATTCGAGTATTATCGAGGTACACTCATGTTTCTTTTCCGCGTTGAAGGAAAAAATTGTTAGGTATATTGTCTGAAATGGGAACGACTAGGTCCGAGACTGATACTTATTCGCCAATTGCCTCTGTACTTATTTGTTTCCCGTTAGTTACAAATTGCTCGTGCCTAGACAATCCTATCATTTTCACATAACAATTATTAGGATCCCTAAAGAATGGAAAGAATGCTTGCATTATTTTAAATGAGAACTAGAGGTGACATGCTCGATTCACGTTCGACGTGAACTTTAGAAATTTCGATGTATATACAAAATGCTCAGGAAACGCAAGAAGAATTAAAAACTGCAACAATGAACGATTCTTTCGAATGAATTACAAATTAACATCCGTTGCTAATTGAAGAAAATGAAGATATTTCTCAAAAAAAAAAAAAAAAAAGAAATCAAAAGAATTTTCAGATAAGTCAGTTCAAAGAAGAATTATTTTTCCAAGTTTCCTACTTATTTATGAAATTTTATGAAATCCTGCCACATTAAGAATCTTATCTTCATATTTATCCATCGTTTAAACAGATCATCCTTTTGAGGAGATGCTTCTCTGCTCTTGAAAAGTTCGCTTCTCGCAGATACGGCTGGGCCTTAATGAGAAGAAAGTCTAAACGACTTCGTTTGATCTCGAGATTCTGGCTAATAGTACGAGATATAGCTTGTAGCATAAAGCAGAACGTGCAGCCTAAAATATTTCCATAGCGCGCAACGGTATAAAGCGTATTGAAGCATATAAAAGCGTATTAATCGTAATCAGAATCTCGGCGAGCGAGCAAACTTGCCGAAAGCTCCTCCTCCCTCCAGGAATCTAACAAGAGCGGGAGCAAGTTTTTCAAGATCGGTCTGAAAGCGTTCGAGCATCCGCTTTTGATCATCCGCCGCATTCAAGCAGCAAAATGATCAAAGTGTAACCGTCCCATCGGAGATCACCCCGATTTCTTTCAAAGGATTTCCCTCGCAGACGAAACTGGTCCGGCCGGATGTGATACGCCCTCCCTCCTTCTCTGCGCGACTTCCTTTTCGAAACCAATGTTGTTCGCGCGGGAACAATGAGCGACAGGTCCAGCAGGTACAGGGCTAGTTTCTACCCCGTTTCTCAGTCGTTGTCCACGACTCGTATTAAATTCAATCGAGAAATACCTGGCGAGAGGCGAATTCGGTGCGGGACCCGTTTCAACGAGTGGCCTCTTTTCAACCAGGATGTAAGGCGAGAAGAGCGCAAAAATGAAGTGGGCGTGCATGAAAAATATCGCCGGGGATCCGCTTCCAGCGCACGCCATAGGTGTTCGGGCTGTTTAATATTCCAGAGGTGGAGAACTTTTTTACAACCAGATGAGTGACGGTTTGAACAGATTTCGCAGGCGTCTCTGCACGCCGTATCAGGCTGCGATACGCACGATCATGCATGAGAACAGCTTGCGACAAGATTATTAAAACCGCCGATAATATCGCTCTGTCGCTATTAAGTCTCGAACTCGATGCGATTTTGAGTGCCAGAGTGACTCGCATTGACACTCGAACGCTAAATATTTCAACTGTTGTAATTTAATTGCGAAGAACGAAGTCGTAGAGAAATAAACCTGGGCTCGTTTCAAAGCTTGAGGCCTCTAAATGTGTCGTTCATCTAATTCTAAAATAGTTTTACATCACTTAGCGAGTGGATAAGTCGAGATGCTTTTCTTCTCGAAAGCGCGTGACAGAGTATTGAAAAATTTTTTTCTCGTGACTGAATCTACGGTGGATTTGAAGATTGAAGCCTTCCTCTTGAATCACGAACCCGAAAAAAGACTTAACGTATGCTTATTTCTCGCCATTTTATTGAACTTTGAATATTTGAAATTATAACATTCTCGCCCGACATTCAAAGTTCAATAAATTGACGAAAGAAGGAATCGTACAGTAAATTTTAAGAAATGTTTGTGAAGCAGAACTTTAAATCCATTAAATCCAGATTCAGTCGTGAAAAACGTGTTTCGATGTTTCTACGTGCTGTGACAATTTCATTCTCGAGAAGAAAAGTTTGCCATCTGTTACATAGATATAAAAACATGTTATGAAGTAAACGATGCGTTTCGAAAGTAAAGCCCCTAAAACGAGTCCAACTTTATTATTGCACAATTTCTTTTTACAAAATTATAACAATTTTAAATATTTATGTGTCCGAATATCAGTTACTGTATGTGTGTTTGTGCGATAATATCTGAAGTAGAAATTATGAGGAAAATTATTCTAACGGAAATTGGAAGAGAGAGAGAGAGAGAGAAAGAGAGAGAGATGTGATATGTTTAAACCCTCTGAGAATTTAAATTTATTGGCTCATTAAATTAAATAGAAGCTTATGAACGTAATAAAATCTAATTTCGTTTAAAATCTGACTCGGGTGAAATGAATTTGAATTTATTTAAGAAAACAGTTAGATTTAAGTTTAATATAAAATGAAGGAATTTTAAGACTGAAATTATGGTTCAACAACTCACTGAAAATTAACATCAAATACAACAACAATAAATTGATATCTGAACATTAATTACACAATATGTTAATTTATAGACCTAAAAACAAAAAAAGTTTTGAATTCACAAATTCCATGTGTGAAAAACAGATCTTCTAACAGTCAGTAGAACATTGGATTTTCTTACTTGGAATATTTTGTTGTGTTATATTATATTTATTATATTACTTTATTATTATATTTTTTTATCGTGTATAGAAGATGTTTATCGATGCATAGTAGAGCCAAAGAGTATGCAGATATAACGTCAAGTACGAAACACAGTAGAAGTATACAAAAACAGGCAGCAGGATAACAAAAATCCGAATCCGAAACGCGAAAACAACATTTCGATTTATCACTTAGTAAGTGCGTACATAGTAATCTCGAGCGGGAGAAAAGCACAATTAATTACGTCTATGTATTTTATCAACCGCCTAACCACCCCGTATCAATCACGCGTAACATACAGTACATAAATTTCAAGTGATAATTCGAAACGTACCTGTGTATTTAGCGCGCGATAAATTCAAGCGCCGAGCTAAGAGAAATCAGGTTTTATACGATCATCGATACACAACAACGTCATTACGCTTCGTATCGGCGGGGGAGGGGGGAAGGGTGGGAATTTATTGTTTTATTTATTATTTCCTCGACCGAGTTAATGGCACTGTAACGACGCCCGAGTTTCACCGGGGGGCAACATTATGTTATGCTATATTCCGTTAATAATTCCGGCATTTCGTAATGGCGTAATTGTTTCGCGCACATCCACGTAATATATATTTCAACTTTGCATCCGGCTGAGCGACGATTAAATTGAAATCGCGTCTTTGCACGACGCTCGGCGCGCCGCGCGAGGATTTACCATCACGCTGGTGGCATCACGCTGAAGGGATTGCACCCAGCTTATTAACAAGCGGGATAAATCGAAGGGGGGAGGGAAGAGGATCGTCGATTTTTAGTCCGTTGTTCACCGGGCGGCGTGTTTCCGCGTGCGATAAATCGCGCCCAAGTGATAAATAATCGGGACGAAGGTGTTGAGTCGAGGCATATTAATTTCAGCCTTCGTTTGCGAAAGCTTCGCCTTGCAAATTGTCATCTATTATCGCTAATTGCTGCGCGCTGTGCAAATTGCTAAGCACGATCGGTTGTTAATCTTTATAATCGAACGATAATTATTACACGCTATTGACAAGGCTTGACGGTTGAGATCGATCGTCAATCCTTCGTTCGTCCCTTCTGTCGATTTGATAGATTTCTCCCTGCCCCCTCTTTTCTTAAGAGAGAGTTACACTGTTTTGTTGATAGTGATATAAAATTATATGTGTTACACGTACATGGTACATAGCTTTGACGTTTTTAAATAATAAAATACCTGTCCGTTTCGTGCTCGTGCTCGTGCT
>CAJDYZ010003105.1:1193-14697 GCA_903986555.1 Heterotrigona itama
ATACAAGATTAAATCGCGACGATACGTAAATTTATATTTGTTCCGATTAATTGCTAAATAATAAATGCATATACGGAATAATTATATAAGATTTTATGTAATGACGTACTAAGTATTTAAGAATTTTTCTACAAAATTTTTCTACAAAAAGGCTATATATGCAATATTGTAACTATTCAAACGATACCTAACCTTTAAATGGTGAAATTACAGATGACTATAATAATTTGTATTAGGTATACATGTATCACAAAAATTTAAGATATTTAATTTTATCTTGTATTTTATATTCTCTCTATATATAATTAATCTAAACTAAAACTAAATTAAACTAAATTCCAAAACTAGAAACAATGCAAAACCTAAATCTTTATGGCTTCCAATATCAATATATCGGTTAGAAATTGTTGATTTCCTACAAACTTGTTCAATTTTTATTGTAACTTTTAGTACTCTTAGTAATATTTCTTAGTTTTATTTTCAAAGTAATCTTTATCTTCTACAAATTAACGTGCATAATTTGCACTTATCAATTTAAAGAAATTGAACTTAAAACTCGAACTGAAATTTCATAGAATTACAATTCGCTCTTCCTTCCATGTCGAAGCCATAACGAGCGCGACTCGATGTTACAAAACGAGGGGTCAAACGATCCTTTCGTCTACAGGCCTGGTGTTCAAGATGAAGTATCGACAAAAATTTCTGTTCCTACATTATGTCGTTGTACATTATATCGATGGTGTCTTAAAATAGTGAGAACACTCGAGTAATCCATAAATCGATAATGCAGACTGCGATGTATCAACTTATCAGAACACAACGTTGCTATTCGAATTTTGCGTACGTACGTTGATACGCGGTGAATTTTCATTGGGTTATCGTGATTGTCTCCAATTAAATTATTCACTTGCGTTTGCCTGCATATTCTTACTGATACAATTTGCGTGTTGTCGACGTAAAGTCAGAGAAATGAAATTCGTGCTCATCATCGATCTCCTCATCTTGCAATCATACCGAACCGGCGATACAAATATAACGCGTCTAAACTTATCAGGAAGCCGTTAAATGTCATGAAGTAACCGTCGTGGTAACGCGACTATTTCGAGCAACGAAATTTTATTAACTATTTCAATTTCACGTTACGCGACATGTTACAGTGTTGTTACGAGATGACAGGTCAAACAAACTCGAAACAAACTCTGACTTGCAAGAACTCTTTTCTCCTTTCTTAAATCAAAATTACTTTTTCTTGGAAATATAGTAATGGAATTGAGCTTCTCCTACAGATCGAACTAAACGCGAGGATATTTTACTCCAATTATAATCTACTCAGAGGATGACTTCAAATTCTATGAATTCAAAGTCTACGATAGGTAGTATATTGCTTAGAATTACAAGAATATGAATTCAATTGTATTTAACAGGTACGATTAATCACGTACAACGGGAGATAATAATTGTAAACAAAATAAGCATCAGCTGATCAGCTGATCGTGTTACCATAACCGCAATGGCCGCTATTGATCTCAGCGAACAAGCCTTTTCGCACGCGCGTGTTGCGTTAAGACCCCTTCTACCCATTTCTACACACGCGACTAAATCGTGATTAAACGTCTTCCAACCGGTGCTCGTTCACGAGTAAGAACATTCCTAGCGCTCATGGTACTTACCGGAAGTCGACCTGGCAAGCTGGAGCGAATGCTAAAAAACTGCGACGCACTCCATAGTACGCGCGGGAAACAACAACTTAACGAACTGAATTGACCGAAAGAAAAAAAAAAAGATAGGTTGTAACAGCACACGGAAAATAAGCAAGCACGCCTGAAGGGAAACTATCGGTATCGAAAACAGGTGGAAACGAGTGACACGGACTACTAGCGGACGAAAGGAGGACACACGCTAGAGCTTGACACTGGAATACAAAAACGCGAGATTTCGAGAAGCGTTCAAAGAAAGTATAACGCGACAGGGAGAGCGATATGTGTTTTGACCGTGTCTCAAGTCCAGGGTGAATTGCGATTAGTTGCGCATGTGTATCGACGCAACCCTTCTTTCGCGACTTTCATTGGTCGCTTTAAGAGGCAGGGACGACGCAATCTAGGGTGCCAAAGTAGGAAAAAATCGGAAGAAATACAAATGCCATTATAAACCACACGCATTTCTATTCTCTTTCTCTCTCTCTCTCTCTCTCTCTTTTTTTTTAAATTTTTTACATCCAAACTTATTCAAGCGATACAAATAATTTGATTTGCATTTTCTTCTTGTTCAAACTAAGAAACAATCTTAAATACAAAGAATAGATTACATAATAATGATAATACTTCTAAGTTTCATACCAATATTTAAAATAATAGGATTATATTTTTAAACGCACAACTTTAATTTTTACTAAATATTATCAATGAGTTTGATAATTGTTTTTGATGTATAAACATACAGGGTAATATTTGAAATAACAAAACATTATGACTGTACCTACATGTAAATTAACTGTTTATCCCAATTCTCATAGTATCTTGTCTCTTGTAAGATTATAAACATAAGTTTTTAAACAGTATAAAGTTTACTAATTGTATTATTTAATAATACAATAATAAGCCATTCTATTATTTATGTATCTTTTTGTTATTAATATATAAATGTTTTATAAATTTTTAGAAACAACTTTTTAAGACTTTATTAATGTTAAAGACCATGTTTTTATCACTATAAATAATAGTAAAGTTTATATCTATTTATGTAGGTTTCTAATTTTTGCAACTTTAAATTCGATTAACCTAAAATACTGATCAAATAAACAAAGGAATTCAGTGAATTTATTAAATTAATAAAGAACATTACAGCTTCTAGAAATTAATAATATGATTAATGTATTTTTCATTTATATTATCAATATAAAACGATAGGGTTAGATATTAATTTAGAGATAAGAAATATTTATACTAGCGTCATCTATCATATTACTGCTGTATTATGGTAAATAAATGTGCTAACCTGTGGACATAATATAAAAACAATGCGAAAAAATATCAATTTTGTTTAATTAAAAAGTGCAATTAAAATGTCAGACGAATCAGAATACGATGTCGAACCAGAAGAATTTGATATTTATAAACGAAAATATCAATTGTTACTAGATAGGTGTGAAGTTTTACAACAGGTTTATGTTTGATTTTAGTATTCTGTATATTGCACAGCGATTTAGTTATGTGTAGGAAATGAAAATTATCCATTTTTTTTAATTGTAGGAAAATGAAAGATTAGTTTATCGTATCCAACATGTTAGAAAACTTCTGAAACGTACAAGAAAGGAAAAAAAGTTAGTTCAATTTCTAGGTTATATATTGAATGCTACTACAAATTCACTTGTTGTTTGTTTCTCGAATAATAATAAGTAATCCATCTGGTTCATATCTCATTTTATACCAGTAGCATATTTTGTTGAAATATATTTTTATATTTTAGATTTTTAATTGATCGTTTGGATCAACATGGTGATCGTTGGCGAGAAGCACCTATGGGAGTTCTTGAAGAAAACAATGTATTTCAAATAACACCTAAGCCAGAGAAAGGTCCAAAAGCCACCACTCATAATTCTAAAGAAGAGAAAACTAAAAAAGGGACAAAACGAAAAGGTGCAAAAACAGATCCTAATGCTCCGAAAAGGCCAGCAAACCCATTTTTTCAATTCTGTCAGGAGCAAAGACCTCGTGTTATGGAACGATTAGCTGGAGAACCAGAACCAAGCAAGCAAGAGCTCACCAGACAACTTGCAACTACTTGGAAATCTCTTAGTTCAGAAGACAAAAAGGTTTGTATTAACGAGCAAGTCATGTATGTTTTTCTAATATATGAATTAAAATATTCACGATATATATTTCTTCAGGTATATTATGACATGTATGAACGATCCAAAGAAAAATATGTTGCCGAAATGCAAATTTATAATAAAAAATCGGAAGATACGCCAAATCATATGTCTTTAAATATAACATAGTACTTGTATTTTAAGATAAATGATATTTATAAATACGTAATTTATAATCGTATATTTGCACATATGTCAATATTTATGTATAGAAAATTGGAGTAAAATTTTATAAATAAAATGAATAAAAATTGTTTAGGAAGAACATTATATGTAGCATATAACTATCACTGATTTCTTTGTAACAGTAATAAATTTATGCTTTAAAGTTATCCTTCTCCCTTCTAAGGAATGCCATAGTTTGAATTGGATCTTTTTGCTCAGTGTGATCCATAACGGATTGTTCGTGAACTCGCATAAATGGATTTGTTAATTTCTCTTCCTGAATAGTACTCGGCACAGTAGGATTATTCTTTTCACGTTGTATACGAACCCATTCTATCTTTTGACGAATTGCTTCATTTTCTGGCTCCACATGTTTCCCAAATTTTAAATTATTTCCTGTGTACTCATGACCACAGTATACTTTCTATAAAATATATTTTTTTCACTTTTGGGGATCATTTTATATAAAAGTGTAGTTATAATTATGTACTTACAGTTTCATTAGGTAGTGATCCCAAAATCTCTATAAGTGCTTTATACATTTGTTCTGCAGTACCTTCAAAGAATCTGCCACAACCACCAGCAAAAAGTGTATCACCTGTATATCAATATTTATTATCTTCCAATTAATTTACAAATGAATAAATACATAACTTATATTTATACCTGTGAAAACTGCTGGAGAATCTTGATCTCCTGTGATATAATAACAGATATGACCACTGGTGTGACATGGTGTTGCTAAACATTGAACTTGTAATCTTCCGATGTTGAAAGTATCATTGTGCTTTACTTTACATGTAAGTGCCTCTATTCTATCATCTCCGCCATACACTTGAAGATTATTAAATTTCTTACACAAATTTGCATTTCCTCCAGCATGATCCCAATGGTGATGAGTGGTTAGAACTTTTGTTAAGCACACATTATTTTGTTGAATTGCACACGCAACACTCTCAGGATCCACAGGATCCACAATTGCAGCCTCCTGCGATGCTTCATCAATAATCTTGCAAAGTTACAAAATTTAATTTAATTAGATTTAAGATATTTTTAGAAAGCATAAAATAAACTTAATAATTAAAGATGGAAAAAGCATAGAAATACTTACTAAGTACATGTAATTATCTTGGAGTGCAGGTAATATTTGGACCTTCATATTGTCTTGTTTTATTATTGCAGAATTACAATGTTTTACATAAAAACCATTCGTTGAAATACTTTTGGCTAAAAGGAAGAAACAAAACTAATACTTACTAATATTAATGTTAAACAGACATCTGAATAAAAAAATTATACCCATAAGTTTAACTTATACAATAAAACATATGTGTGCTATATTAAAACTTATGATCTTTGTTATCATATAAAACTTAAGCCACCATTAGTTTCTTCCTTATCTTTATTACATGTACAATATCAGTGATATAAATCTTAGATTAAACAAAACAACAAAATCTGTATTCAGAATTCTAAATTAAATTTTACTGCCATACAATATTTAAATGTACAATATTTAATATTTAACAATGTTTAACAATGTCTAATAACAAATAAAGAATGATATTTATATAAATATATTGCAAAATATTTGTAAAACAGTCTTAGAGTAAAATAAATGAAACAATATATAAACAATTTTAATACTCTAATATTGTATATTCGGATATTTACAAATATGAAAAGCTTATTATTTTGCAATTATATTTCATGAAAAATATTTTCACATTAAAAATATCTAATTTTGTATCAGAGCGTAATGTTTATAAACGTGAAATTCTTAGCGGAAAAGAAATTTCAAGGTTCCAAGATCCTAACGTTATCGAAACCTCAATAAATGTGATAAAATGAAGATATGCATAAATTTACTAAAAACTTAGATAAGAAAAAGAAATACCCTTAAAGTACAGAGATATAAATGTATTTTCGAGCCAAGTGGAACAAGCACGATGCATTGTACTAAATATATTTTCTATTATATTCATAATAGTAAGACTGGATCAGATTGTGTATGCAATAAATTAATTAATACCAAACACTAAGTACAACGTTACTTGCCTGATTTCTACGCAGTACTACCAGAACAACTGACCTCAGCTGATCGGTACGATAATATGAACTTGTAGAAAGCGTCGGTTGTTGATTAGATTAGGTTAGGTATTGCATGCAACGTTTATATGGACTATATGTACATTCTGTACTATAACATGATTTAAGTAAACAACATTTATATTTATTTATTAAGAAAATATAAAGAAATATTTTTTACTATTATTGTATGTAGATATCTCTTGTATTTACAATGTCTGCGTGCAACTCAGAAAAAGTTATAACTATAGATGATGAAAGTAAAGGTTTGTTCTTTCTCTAGAAATATTTTTCAAAAACAAATGAATTTGAAATATTTTATTATTATTATTACGTTTATTTTTATTTACACCAATCCATTTGTATGTATCTATTCTTTATCATGTTTATATTTCATGTTTCTAAAATTATTTGTTATTATTATTTCCTTTTTAGACATTGAAGAAGATGAAATTGCCGCTATTGACTATGAATTAAAACAGATTGAGAATGAAATGCAAAAGCTTGAGGACCGTAAAAAGATTTTAACTCAACGTAAAGAAAAATTGAAAGATGACGCGCTTCTGAAGAAGAGTCTCTCTGTTTCAAAACAAAATTGGAACAAGGAAGATTTCAGTTGGTCGAAAGATCTGAAAAAAGCTTTAAAGGATGTTTTTAAAATAGATAAATTAAGAGAATTACAATTGCCAACTATGAATGCAGTTATGTCAAATGAAGATGTTATTCTAATTATGCCTACAGGTGGAGGCAAAAGTTTGTGTTATCAATTACCTGCTGTTATTAGCAAAGGTATTACAATAGTAGTGTCACCATTGCTATCACTAATGGAAGATCAATTATATGGTTTACAAAAACATAATGTAAAAGCTAGAATGTTAAGTGCCAAATGTGATAAAGAAAACGTAAAAATTATAATGAATGCATTGATTGATAAGAAATCTGATCTTAAATTAATTTATGTTACACCAGAGTACATGGCAAAATCTAATCGTTTTATGAACAAATTGCAGAAAGCCTTTGAAATGAAACGTTTAGACCACTTTGCAATAGACGAAGTGCATTGTTGCAGTCAATGGGGTCATGATTTCAGGCCTGATTACAAATTTTTAGGAATCTTAAAGTCTATGTTCCCAGGTGTACCAATCCTAGGTTTAACAGCTACTGCACCAGCCAAAATTATCGTGGATGTTCAAAAGATGTTAGATATCCAAGGTTGTTTAGTATTAAGAGCTACTTTCAACAGACCAAATCTATATTATGAAGTACGGCGAAAACCAACTGATAAAGATACATGCCTAGCTATGATAGAAAATTTACTGAAAAATAGATTCAAAGATAAGTCTGGAATAATTTATACAACTACTATCAAAGATGCAGAACAATTGACAACTGATTTAAGAGCACTAGGCTTGAAAGTTGGATGTTATCATGCAATGTTAGATGCAGACTATAGATCAGAAGTATATTCCAAGTGGGTGTCAGGAAAATACCAAGCTGTAGTCGCCACTATTGCTTTTGGATTAGGCATAGACAAAGCAGACGTAAGATTTGTTATTCATCACTGCATTTCAAAATCAATGGAAAACTTTTATCAAGAAAGTGGACGCGCAGGCAGAGATGGGAAGAAATCTGTGTCTATAGTATTATATAGGCTATTAGATATATTTAAATTAAGTACAATGGTATTTCAAGATAAAGTTGGCTTACAAAATTTGTATAAAATGCTAGCGTATTGTTTAGATCAAACATCGTGTAGACGTAGCTTGATTGCGACTCACTTTGAGGAAATTTGGACTAGAAGTGATTGCGCAGAGATGTGTGATCATTGTCGAAAACCTAAAGAGAGTAAACAAGTAAATATAGCTCCTTATTGTAGACAGTTATATCAGATCATGACCAAAGCGGTACAAAGTGAAACCAGATTAACCGCCTTAAAGCTTATAGATGCCTGGTATGGTAAGGGTGCATCAACATTGAGAGTATCTTCTATACCAGTCCCAAAATTTACAAGAGAATCAGGAGAGAGTATAATAGGACATTTACTTGTAAATGGTTATTTACAAGAAGATTTTCACTTCTCTGCATATTCTACAATCTCATATTTAAAACGTGGACCCAAAGCAGCATTAGCGCTAGACAATAATCACGAAATACTTTTTAATTATGAATTACATTAATTTATAAACACGTGTTATTTGTGATATAGTATTAATTCTTCATTAATGAAGAAACATACATCATTAAATAAACATAAATATTTCGAACTTTTAAATGTTCCTAATCATCAATAATATATTTTACATGTTGTTTATTTATCACGATTCATTGTTATTGATAATTTGTAATATTTATGTGTTATTTTAAAATGATCGTGCTTTACAATTGTACGTCATACATCTTTTATGTCTGATAAAGCAAACGTTTCTTTTTTTTATTGGTATTTATAGAAAAAAATGTTTCAAAAAGATAATAAAAATTATCTTTGACATATAAACGTACCATTTCACTTCTAAATACCTTCAGATAATTTAATAAAATAAATTACGAGAGTATTTGACGCATATTATAAAGTATATACTTTAAACAATCTTTAATAAGTTTGAAAAGGAAAATTGTAATCGTAAAAGTATCTTCCGAACAAGATTATAAGAAGGCAAGCTCGTTTTATGAAATCGAGAGCAAATAATTCAAACTTAACTTGAGAAGAAAAATCAATAAAAACCATATGTACAACGCTAGACAACGTTATGTCGGCGGCTTGGATAGTA
Source organism: Heterotrigona itama (assembly GCA_903986555.1). Taxonomy (NCBI): domain Eukaryota; kingdom Metazoa; phylum Arthropoda; class Insecta; order Hymenoptera; family Apidae; genus Heterotrigona; species Heterotrigona itama. Next base: position 10,083 of record CAJDYZ010003105.1, read on the forward strand.
AGCCAACCACCAGGTTCACGATCAGATGGAAATATTGATCCTGGATAAGGGGCATCTGTGTTCTGTCTGTTGGCAAACACGTTTTACTATAGTACTAAGCAGGTTGACATTAGACTCATAATACGTTTATTTGTTAGGAATCGAGCAACGAAGTAAATAATGAACGTCGTGCAATAGTGATCCATCACAAATGACATTGTAACAAACGTTTCGCGTTTCAAAAAATAACTAACGGGTTTTCATTCAAAGTTCGATTATATCTACGTCTACAACGAGTAGTGCCGATGATACATCTTTCATTCATGAATCCATTCAAGTGAAAGTCGATTAATTTTGTTTTTCGTAAGAATTTCAAACACACAATGGAGTCCTGACGATTTCTGGTCTTCGGAGGAGAGGATTTTGACGACGTGTTGATCCACGTAAATCGAGAGTAATAAAAAAAAGAGAACAGAAAAAAAAATAACAGGTAAAGACGAGAGAGATTTAAATAATTGAGATGCATGCTTCTCCATATGTGTACACGTATTATCAGCTCTGTGCGTATATCAATGCTAATTGACGTGATAACATGCACGCAACGACATATACGATAACGTTACGTTCAGGAAGAGGAATCAGTTCATTATAGCATTCTCGATGCAGGTCTATTCGCGCACTTCTGCGCGACGAAGTTTGACAGTCCGAGCAGTTTTGATGCTCTCTAAAAAACCATGAAACACACTCCGTAGATGTTCGTTGAGAATTGCCAGGAGAAGGAACAGTGAAATCGGAACTTTTACCTTGCATGTGAATATAGTGTTTCCTGGTATAAAGGACAAGATTGTACTCGTGCAATCGATCTGTTTTGCAACACCGCATTATATCCTTGTGATCACGTTTCGACGATTGTCATTTGGGATTTGACGCTCTCCTAGACAAGAGCTTGATCGCGTGAACACGGAGAAGTTGTCGCAACACGTGTCTAACAAAATTAACTAGATGATTTGTATGCGCCAGTCTGCCTTAAGCGAAGATGCCTCTGCCAAATATCCTGAAAAAGGCAAGCAGTTACATTTTAGGCGATTGTAATCAGGACAATCGTCGTACTATGTACCAGGATGGTGAAGCGTTGTTTTGCAAGAACAACGTGTGCGTTCACCCGCCGACTTTGATGAGACAGAACTCCGACGTGGTGCATCATCCCGGTTACATGGCCATAACCTGTAGGTTCAATAAGAACTCGAATGTACCAACGTTACACCTCAGTTGGATACCGAACAGCACGCTCCGTAAACATCCGACCACGTTGGAGAATTTGAGCGCGAGAAAGGCCGACTGTGCTTCTCACCGGGACGTCGACATAAGCTCCCACCATTCCCAAATATCGGAGGAGAGCTGCGATTTGAAATGTGAATACGAGAATACCAGCGAGAAGGTGGACGTCTGTTTGGAGGTGAAGGAGCCGGTCAATTGCGGGGACTGCGAACGTGTTTGCTCTGGCGGTGGTTTGCCGCGAGGTGGACGCCTCGAGAACGACGACACGAAAAACGACGACGGTGAAAACGTGTGCGATCACCGAACTGCGCCCACGTCAGAAACCAAGGAAACACCGAGTATCAATGTCAATCGGCAAACGAACTATCACCGGTCGGACAGTTCATCGACCACGATACACGAGGGAAGTGATCACAGCATCAATTTGAATCAATTGCGTTCCCAGTCTCTGGGCTCGAAATACAACGAGAATCAACACAGCAAAGATCAAAAACTCTCGGAATCGCACGAAAACGATGGGATTGCTGTCGACGAGGAACTGAAATATCCTTACTGCGATGACGCCAGCCTGAAGAGCCGTAGCATGTCATTAACCTCTACGTGTAGTTTGTCTGTCGGTGTATCCTCAGAAGGTATTCGATTGATTGATTCGATGATCGGTGAAATTGCAAGAAAGCTACTTCCTTTTTCGATTTTCGAACCTAATTTTCGGATATTTTGCATACATCGAACATTTTGAACAACTTTCTTTCTTTGCATACAAACGGCGGCCGGCTTTAATTACCAAGATATTCGCGAAGAATTATCGCTGTTACTACGATGAATTCTGCCTATAATTGATGCGTCCATAGTAGTGTATGTGTCAGTATCAGTATAATAAACTAACTCAAATCTAATTCATATTTTTTTATTTGTGACTTACGATGTATATAAGTAAAAATTTAACGAGCTTCGCTGAAACTGAATGCTCAATTGCATATTCGAAAGTGTAACAAATGTCTGTGTTATAACTCAATTAACAACGAATAGTCTCTTGGGCTTTAATGCAACGTTTGCGTGAAATAAATTATTTTATTCAATAACAAAAGATGTCATTTTCTGTTTTATAACGTAAAGTATGATGCAAAGATAAAGAGAGCGACGACTGATGTGCTTATGAGTGCACAGACGCACACATATGGACAGAATTCAAAACCAGGTCGTTGGTTTCATGCAAAGAGAAAAGTTGTTCCTCAAAACATCGATGCCTGTAACGTATCCAAAAATGATCGAAATCGAAGAGGAAATAACTTTTCTGACAATTTCACCTGATAATGTTTAATATATAATTTATTATCAACGTGTAAAATTGATTTTTTTTCCGTAGCTGAAGAAATTCCATCATGGATGAGATCACCTGAACTTTTGGCTTTACAGCATAATCTGACATTTCCTGAAAGTGCAACAGCCTCACCAGTGACATTGCGCAGAGCACACAGGTGTAGAAGATTTTCCGTAGATCTCAGTGAAATGAGATCCTTAAGATTGTTTTTTGCTGATCCAGCTTGTACTTCTGGTCAACTTGTTGTTGCAAGTCGAGAGAGCCAGTATAAGATTCTGCATTTCCACCATGGTGGATTAGATCGATTGGCAGCAACTTTACATCAGTGGCATCAATTGCTTTATCCTCGCTTAGATACAGATGCTGAGGAGACACTTCCGTACAGGTAGCATCTAATTAATAAAAGAAGAATTAGTATTTTATTAAAGACTTATAACTTTTCTGTGATTCAGGCATTTCATGGTATGTAGACCAGAGGTAAGTCGCGATGAACTGCATCCAGAAGAGGGACAAGTACCAATGATTACATCTCTAGCTTGGAAGGATTTATTAAATGAGAGAGGTCAGGTAGAGGATGATCTTGCTCTTCGTAAAGGAATATTTTTTGGTGGATTGGAACCTGCATTAAGGAAAATTGTTTGGCCTTTCCTTCTTCATTGTTATTCGTATCAAAGTACCTATGAAGATAGAGAACAAATTGATGCCATTCGTAGACAGGAGTATGAAGAAATACAAAAACGTAGACTGAGTATGGGTCCGGAACAAGGAGAACATTTTTGGAGGAATGTGGTGTGTATTGTAGAAAAAGATGTAGTTCGTACCGACAGAGGAAACCCTTATTATGCTGGAGAAGATAATCCAAATATTGAAATAATGAAGTATGTTTCTATAATAATAATTAATTAATCTTTAAGTTTATTATTATATAATATTATAATATCGCATTTTATCTTTTTCCAGAAATATTCTATTAAACTATGCAGTTTATAATTCTCGATTAGGATATACTCAAGGTATGTCTGATTTATTGGCTCCTTTATTGGCTGAACTTAATTCCGAAATCGAAGCATTCTGGTGCTTTGCTGGCTTAATGCAAAGATCTGTCGCCGTGTGTACGCCTACTGATGTAGATATGGACAGAAATTTGTGTTACTTAAGGGAATTAGTTAGAATAATGGTACCAGATTTTTATGCACATCTTCAAAAACATACAGATGCCTTGGAACTTCTATTTTGTCATAGATGGATACTATTGTAAATACAAAGTTTTATAAGCATTTTAAAAGTTTAAAATTGTATGTAGAATTATTTCTAGTAATATATATATACATATATATTTTTTTTTTACAGATGTTTAAAACGCGAATTTCCTACCGAAGTAGCGTTAGTAATGTGGGAAGCTTGTTGGGTAAATTATTTAACTGACCATTTTCATCTCTTTCTTTGCCTTGCCATAATGTGTGTTTATGCGGATGATGTGATAGCTCAAGACCTGAGAACGGATGAAATGCTATTGCATTTTAGTTCTTTAGCTATGTATATGGATGGAAATCTTATATTAAGAAAGGCAAGAGGGCTACTTCATCATTTTCGTCAACTTGTACGTTTACCGTGCACATTAGCAGGACTCTGTCGACAATGCGGTCCAGGAATGTGGGATAGCACTCACGACCCTGTCATAGAATGTGTTGATCATAATGACGCGCCTTGTCCATATTTGAATAATTATGAATAACGACCTAATTGAATGAAAATGAGGAAAGTATCCTATTGTTAAAGCTTTCAAATTTCTACGTTAACTAATCAAATTAAATGCTGCTCTGATGTAACATAAATAAGTTATATAAATCGCAGTTGATTAAATGTTGTGTGTAATAACAGATGTTAATGAAAGTAATATTTGACTCGCATATCGTTTGTACGGAGAAATTCTTAATCAATTTAATATCATGAACAAAAGAACATACGTTTATATTATTACAAATTTTAATTATGCAACTTTATAATTAATAAATGCTGATTCAAAAAAAAAAAAAA
>CAJDYZ010003105.1:14756-27288 GCA_903986555.1 Heterotrigona itama
GACATATCTTAAAATCTAACATTTATGAAATTGATTCCAATTTAAAATAACTGCAAAAGATTTTAATGGTAACGTGTCTACAACTTCTGTAAAACAAAAATATTCTATATTAAATAATTAGATAGGTGTTCAAAAATTATAACGAGTTTTAGTCAAAAACCTGTAGTACAATTAAAGACTGACGACCAAAGAAAAATGGGGTATAAGCATAAACATTTTAGCTTTAAAACCTCCAGAAAAAAGCTTTTCCATTGCATAAACATCGTGCTATTTATTTAACATAATGTGCTATTTTTCAGCTACAAATTTCATAAGTTGTGATTTGAAAATAAAGAAAATAAGAATCGAATTCGATATCAGCAAAAAAAAAATATAGTTATCACATAAAAATTTATCATAAGCCTGTTTAAATTTCTTGGTCAATTAATGATACACATATTCACTTTGGGATATTCATTTATGTGATATGTTTAATATTTTTTGTACAAAGTAAATTTTAATTTATTGTATATTGTAAATTATTGTAAATTTTAATCTAATGTATATTTGTTATACATAATCTATTATCTTTCATTATATAATATCTTGAATTTTTGTTAAACATAACAGATCTATCGAAATGTCTATGTGCTCAAATATTTCTTTTTTTTATTCTGATAACCCAAAGTGTCTAGTCTACTCTATTTGCTCACAAAAATATAAAATCAAGAAGAAATGACTCATATTTCAAATTCTTCAATTTTTTTGTATAAAATAGATGTGCTCCAGTATAATGACTGTATACAGAGACAATGATTTGTATGATATCTTACAATTTAGGAAAACAAACTTTAATAGTTATAATCGATCGGGTTGTAAAGATGCAAATAAAATAATGCTTTTACTGTGCCACCTTATGTTGTTAGACTATTACAGAAAAATCTATTCGTGTTAAAATTTGTTCTGCTAAATATAATATACATGTAAGTATAAATATGAATAAATAGAAATATGTATGTACAGAATATATTATAATATATTAGAATATATTATGTATATACAGAATATAATTACGAATAACATTAATTATTTATTTGCTATTTGTGAATAACGAATAAATTCAGTTTATTTGTTATTTAAAATTAATTTTCGCTGAACTGTTTGCTGTAACTTTGCTGTTACCTTTGCCCGACATTTCTGTAAATATTCAAATGAAAAACTTTTTTTATAACATGCGAGTAATATCATTTAAACGTTAGACTGTTCAAAATCGATTAAAACATGTATAAAAGAAATTCACCTTCATAAAAATCAGTATTGCTTCGGCATAGATAGTAATATTGAGAAATTAAATAACATCAGTGATATAAATAAATATTTTATTATAATTTTAGTAATATCAATCGCTAGTATTCAAATTTTAAAATATGTACTTTTATTATCTTTTAAATTTAAAATATATATATATAATACAGCATATTAATTATCTCTATGTCGTATGCTTTAATAATATATACAGTTTGGTGATAATCTTTTTAGTCGCAATTTAATTATAATCAGAAAACAGATAAAATTTGTTATAAATATTGCGTGAAAATTATAAGTTCATACCTTTTTGTGGTAAACGTCGCGTCCTTATCTTTGCTGCCAATGAAAAATTTTGAAAATTTAAATATAAATGGGAAGTCACCTGTAATTTTAGGCTTTAGAAAAATGTAATTGATTTTCATATATCCTCTGCTCATTTACCTGTTAAAAAGCTAATGAAATTAAATTATATTTCCTTTGATGAACTTAAATTTTTGTTTGAAAAATTTTTTCATACAGTAAGTTATTTTCGAGTAATTTGAAGTGATTAAATTTTCACTCTATATATATAAAAATAAATCAAAATAAATTCATGTAGTCAATTTTTTATTTTTTGTTTATTCTTAGAAAATATATGTATATATATTTCATGTTTTACATATTACATTTTTGTACAGGTACACGGTATGAGAGGTATATTCTGAATACTTTGTTGGCAGTTATATATTATATACATATGTTCTGTGATATACAAATCAAATTTCTATAATCAACAATAATAATCATTTAATCTGCCTAATTCTTTCTGTGCACATAAAGTATGCTAAAAAATTGTTAAAATAAGTTCTTTTTTTAATAAGATATACTGAATAGGCCTTCAATATTTTTAAATATCTATTTGTTGTACAAGTCTACATGTTGAGATACACCTTCATACCGTTTAAATAGTGGACAAAATATTAGTTGGCCACTAAATATCACTTATTTGAAAGACATTTATGTACAGTAAAAACTGTATCAAGAGACATATTCTCTACCAAATAAAAATATACAAAAGATAAATGTATTATACAAAAGTTTACAACTTAAATTAAGCTTATTCATTTGGCTTGTACAAGATTAATCCTGACTTGTACCAGTGTATTGTCAGTTTACTGTGACACATTGTGACACATAATGTATTCTTATTATCATTATTAATACCATATTTTCTTTCATGAAAATTGATGAAATTGATAACGATACCAAGAATGAGAATAAAATGAAGGTATCTTATTATCAATGACAATTATTCAATTGTTCTACCTTCTATAATTATTCTATCACATATTTTAAATTTTAAATAATAATTATTTGCTATTATTTTAAAGGCATTTTTTCATTTCTTCAATTTAGAGTTATTATTGAAAGTTTTATATATTTTAAATATAATTTTAATTTCAACTTTAAAATCATTAGTATCACAATTTTCTTTCTGTATATTGCAAATAATTAATTTCAAGTCCAATGATATTATTTTAGATATGCTCTGGATTCAAATTTTAAGAGCAAAATAATTATGTAACCATTATATAACTTTTCTCTTTTTTTTACATTCTTAATTTAGTATTTTAAGAATCTTTCATCCTAAAGGTACACTTATAGAATAGAAATGAATTTGTATAAAATTGACTGATACTAAAATCATGCAAGCAATAGCCCAAACTATAACAAAAATGAGCCAACAATTACTGGAGAATGGACTTGCAAATTTATTAACAACACCAAGACCTATAAGTCTATTTGTCTTTTGTCTAGCATAATATACCAAAAACGTTGGAATTAAATATTGAATTCCTGCTCCAGCATATGATCCCGTAATTCCTACCAATATCGATAAATCTTTGGTACTCATAGCAATCATATATGGAGGCAGTATTGCCAGTATTGGGAAGACAATTTTACGAAGACAAAAATAAGATGTATCTTCGTTGAGGAACAATGATTGCAAATTATTTCTAAGGGTGATAGCTATGATAGGAAAACTTGTACTCAAAGTAAATACTGGAAAGAGCGATAAGAAATATTCTATAAGAATAATAAAAATATTGTTACTTTTGGAACAATCTCCAGATCCACGAGGGCTAAAATCTAAAGTGTAAAGATCGTCCAAATGTTCAAAAGCGAATGCTCCAGTTAGTGCCAGTAAGAGATAAAAAAATGCTATTAATAAATAATCCAATGCCAAAGATCGAGTTAAAGTAGACTTATTTGCGATTGGAGCGACCAACGCAGGTAAAGAATGATGACACATAAATGAATAAATGCAAGCACCAAATAAAGTAGGTATACCTGAAATGCACATATATAACAACTTTATTTAGTCAAAAAAGTATATATATGCAATACAATTAAGTAGATAAACTTACCCATGATATTTGCAGCTGGAGGATTTCCTTGTGCACCATGAATGATTAAATTTTTCAAAGCATATACAATCATGATAGTGAATGCAAGCCATCGCATTCCTGAAGTTAACAATTGAAGATATTTAGTCTTTTGTATATTAAAGAATACAAAAGGACCAAGTAATAATATAAATATACTCTGAAAAATATATTGAAAAGGTAATATATAAAAAAAAAATACGTAATTGTTAAAATAAATACTGATATCTCTATGTGCATATACATACAAGAAATATCCTATATGCATCTGATCGATCCAGAGCAAATTCTTTCCAACACAGTTCAGTATCTGGTATTGTAGAGTTGCATGTAAAATTTTCTGGTTGATAAGTGCAAATGACATCAGCTAAAGTTTTTGCAACAGCTGCTCCATATATGCTTAGATCTCCATAAAGATATATAGCAAAACATAAATAGAATAGAGTTATTCCAAACTTGTTAAAAAAAATTGATGCCATTTGTCCCATTTCTATTTTATCACGTATTACATAATATCGATATGTCATGTCTGCACGATCAGGGCTGGTCGAAAATGGCATAACAAGAGGAGTATCTTCAGAATCTGAATTTGAAGGACCAGATTCGCCTAATGTTTGAAGTACCTAAAATTAGGATGTAATATAAAATGAATCATATTTTAACTAAAAAACAATTCCAAATACAGTTAACAAAAGAGAGATATACAATTTATTCTATGTAAAAAGAAGAACATAAAATGCTACTAAAAAGAGAGTGAGTTTTCCTATCATAAGGAAAGCACAGGCATAGAAAAAAATCTACCTCAGACTCTGTTTCGTTGAAAGATGAATCCTGAGAGAAGCATATACGTTTTCGATGTTGAATGTGTCGCCATGCTACTATAGCATTGGCAGATGCCATTACCTCGATCACAAATGTAACAGTGATAAAACTATGAAAACAAAACAATATGCGATTAAATTTTGAAACTGATTGATTGAAGACTATACATTGACTATACATTGACATACCTTATAAATGCTAGTATTAAAATTACACTTAATCCAAGAGCCCATCCTGCTTGAGTAAAAACAGCTGGTAATGTTAAAGCTCCTGTTCCAACAATTAAATTAAAAACGTATATAAGCCCAACCTGAAAGGCATATTAATAGCGAAACTTTATATACGCATATATAGTCTTTTTATAGTGGATGACACTAAGTCGTTCATTTGACAACCAAAAAAAGTTTTGTTTATAATCGAAGGTTATGCAACGTAGTATGTCAAAATTACGAAATCTATAGGTTATATATAAACTTACCCACGTCGAATATTGATCACTCGAATTTTGCTCGGGCATTTTGATTCAAGTTACAGATTCAAATGAATCAGTCTACTCGAGCCGATTTGTGTTGCTTTCATACACGTCATTGACCCAAGTATCGCTTTGTACTTTTCCAATGATGACTCGAGAACAACTGCGCTAAGGACCGCGAAATCTCAACAAAAAGTCTCGCCCTTAATCTGGCATTTATTTATCTAATTATCTAAGTATAATTTTCTCATAAATTTTATTCGAATTTTATTCCAATAAATATTTTTAAATTAAATGTTTACCGTGCAAAAGATGCAACGACCAAAGTCTAAATTTAAATTCATATCAAGTGTATTCTGTCTACTTTGACAATGCGCGCCGTATTCAATTTTGTAAGTCGAGTGTATTGTGCTGCCATCTGATCGTAATTTAAAAATAATCATTAATCATAAATATATATTGCTGTTACACATTATAATTTTATGCCTGTAATTATCATACATCTATTGTATTCTAATATTGTTTAGCATCTAAATTCAAATTTTTATCACTTTGTTTAATTAACAGATCATTAATTGACGTGGCGATTTTATTAAAAACTGATACATAATCATGAGAAACGATTAAAAAAGAATTTCATTTTACAAATAAGCAATCACTTGCTTTTCATTATCTGAAGATTGAGTCGAATTATTAAATACAATATACTAACAAAATGTCTATCAAATTTTAAGTAAGATTCGAAGACTCTAAATAATGGCATTTTTATAAGGAGTAACAGATACCACTTCATTAAAAATAATTTTTATTCGACTGAAAATATAAACTAATTCTTAGAGTAATATAAATTTTTACCACAAATCTTACGTTACAATAATGAATTAACGCCAAATAGTACAAAAGCTACGTTATATATAAAACTACAGGAATTCATGTTAAATAAAACAAATGATGATCAATTTCTTTCTCTTTTTTTTCAGTTCAGATTAACTACGATGTACTGGATTGGAGATCAAGGACACAATATCCAGTAAAGGGTATTGGATAACTGCAACCTTAAAAACACAAAAGTCAAAGCAATAATGTTTTTAAGAGTTTTATTTTATAATCCCATAAGTCTAAAGTAGTCTTTAAGATGTGTACGTGAATGGTCTTGCACATTACAATGGGAATAAATTATAATACTTTGGCTACGCTTGCGGGGTCGAAACCGTGTCTTTTTTTTTATTCGTTTGAGCGAGCGTTTGTAGGATACTTTTTTCTGGGTCAGCGGTCTCCCCCATTATATTTAAAAAAAAAAAAAAAAAAAAAGAAAAAAAGGAAAGAGCCATCTTTTCCCTCAACGATTGGTAACAATAAAAAAGAAAAAGATTACATTAATAAGTCAGAGGCCTATCTCCGCCAGGAATGATGAATTGTAGAAAGACTGATACAACAAATATCGCTAAATATCGCGAAGTCAGCGGAATGCATTTAATTGGAGGATACCAAATTAAAAGATCTTTCGTGCATTTAGGATACGTACAACGTGGCTCCATGCTGCATCGAACGATATTCCGAAATAATTTACATAATAATTTCCTTCAGCTCAAACTCGCGAATATTAAAAATTGGCAAATAATATAGCATGTTCATTCAAAAAAGAAAAGAACAAATGATTATTTCGATTGTAGAGTGAAATATCGCGATGACAATAAGAAAGATGTTTGTCGTGAGGGTGGTTAAGCTAGCCCTTTGCACTCCGTTCGCTCCTCTGTGGGAATATTCATGTATGTATCTCGTAACTCCATTAGCTTCTTTAACGCGCACTTTGCATCACCAACGCATGTTGATCACGTAACGAAAAAAGTTGAGAACGAAAAAAGGATTGTATTGTATGTTCTAAGAGAAAAAAGAAACGAGAACGGAGACGTTAACATTCACTACGATGCTTGTACAAATAAGCTAAAAATGCACATGGAAAATAGTTCCCAGATTTATCGTACTACGTAGAATTTTAAATGTAAAATTTAAATTTTATTTACATTAGAACAAAGCAGATTTACAAATAAAAATAAATAAATTCATGAGCATTTGTAAATTTCCCTTTTAAAAATAAAAGTTGTCCAGAAGCTTCACTTGCACTTGTGTGCCGGAGTTGCTGATCGATAGTATCAAAAAGTTTCAAGAAGTGCAAAGAGCTAGATTTCTACCATAGGGAATGTTATTTGAATATATAATGCAAACGATTCGATGGAATAGTAAAGTATTCAGAAATACAGAGAGTACATGCAAGATACAATAGCATCTAATTAAGTGATGAAAAAAAAAAAATGAAGCAAAAACGTTCGGAATTGTTCCTACAATTGGCGATTTACTACATTCATTTCCCATCAATCAACCAGATACTATTATATCTGAAATGCAACCTCCGAACGCCTAGGTATTTCTCCTATGCTACAGAATCCTTCGAATTATATATTCAAATAACAATGCCTATGGTCGAGAAACGAGACAGAGGCCGCTCTCGGGATTCGGGGAATGATAGTATGCAAGAAATATCAAAGATGTGCTTAGAAGCACTTCCTGTGGACGATGGATGGTCCGGATTCATCGTATTCTTGTTTAGAAATCCACATTTGTTGGAAGGTAGACAAAGACGCAAGAATAGATCCACCGATCCATACGGAATATTTCCTCTCGGGTGGTGCGATAATCTTGATTTTCATGGTGGATGGTGCTAGGGCAGTGATTTCCTTTTGCATTCTGTCAGCAATTCCAGGATACATGGTAGTACCTCCAGAAAGGACAGTGTTGGCATACAAATCCTTACGGATATCGACGTCGCATTTCATGATCGAGTTGTATGTTGTTTCATGGATACCGCAGGCTTCCATACCCAAGAAGGATGGCTGGAAGAGAGCTTCGGGACAACGGAATCTTTCGTTACCAATAGTGATCACTTGACCATCTGGAAGTTCATAGCTTTTTTCCAAGCTAGAAGATGACGCAGCAGTTGCCATTTCTTGTTCGAAGTCGAGGGCAACATAACAGAGTTTCTCCTTGATGTCGCGAACAATTTCACGTTCAGCCGTGGTTGTAAAGGAGTATCCTCTTTCCGTGAGGATCTTCATGAGGTAGTCGGTTAAATCACGGCCAGCCAAATCCAAACGGAGAATAGCGTGAGGCAAAGCGTATCCTTCGTAGATTGGTACAGTGTGGGAAACGCCGTCACCCGAATCTAATACAATACCGGTAGTACGTCCAGAAGCATATAGCGAAAGTACGGCTTGAATGGCGACATACATAGCGGGAGTATTGAACGTTTCGAACATAATCTGTGTCATCTTCTCGCGGTTGGCCTTTGGGTTAAGGGGTGCCTCAGTGAGAAGTACTGGATGTTCCTCAGGAGCCACTCGGAGTTCATTGTAGAACGTATGATGCCAGATTTTCTCCATGTCATCCCAGTTGGTGACAATACCATGCTCAATTGGGTATTTCAACGTAAGAATACCTCTCTTTGATTGGGCCTCGTCGCCAACATAGGAATCCTTCTGTCCCATGCCAACCATGACACCCTGGTGGCGTGGTCTTCCAACGATAGATGGGAAGACGGCGCGTGGAGCGTCGTCCCCGGCGAAACCGGCCTTACACATACCGGAGCCATTGTCAACTACGAGTGCAGCAACTTCTTCGTCAGACATGTTTGGTTTATTTATTTATCTGCAAGAAATAACAATAATATTAGATATTTGCGTAAGATTCCTTTCTTTCGAAATTGTGCAATGTTTTATTATATCGTTCATCGACTGAAATATAACGGATACCAAGTCAGAAGATAATATAAATTTTGATGTAAGTTGTTGTATCACTTTCTTTTTTTATATTTACATTACAAATTTCTTCAAAACTTCTCCCCAAAAGAAAATTTCGATTTTATATAAAAATTATTATTAAGCACAGCGTAAAAAGTCTAATGCTCAACGAATTGATTATTTATATTATACTTTAAAGCACTTTGAATACAAACTTGTAATTTAAAACACAATTTTTGAGATATTGACATAAATTGCAAGAACAAAGTTCGATTATTGCTCAATTTCGTTTTAAAGACTCAATAAAAATTAGATTATATATTAGAAATACACATGTGTTACTGTGTAACGAAGGTAATAAATTATAAAATACCATGTGCTATAAAGCAATATTTTAAATATTTCAAGATGGCGCTTAGGGACACGTAGTGATAGAGACATAGTTGTATTATTATAATGAAAATTAAATATCATAAACAGAATATTTGTTAAACATAGGAACAAATATACTCTACTTCATGTACCATTTCCATATCAAGAGAAATATCTTTAAAAAAATAAGAGTAATCAAAAAATGTTTCGGTGTTCCATAAACAGCAGTTAACTAGAACCGCACCCTGCCCCGCCCTTCCCCGGCATTGAACGGTCAATATCCGATACGTTTTCAAAGAGTAAGTCCTTACAACACGCTGCGGATATAGAAAATTGAAGCTACAAGCTTTACTCAATTAATCCAAACTTGACAGAACTATTCTTACTCCAGTATTTTACAGTCTTGTAATACTTTAAACGTGTTTTGCTATAGAAATCGATATTTTTTTCCGAAAAGAAAAATTTCTTTCGCCGATATACCGATACTTGTTTTCCAATTTTACTAAAAACGAACACTATTCTACGGTACAACTAGTAAGATATAATCACAAGACACAATAAATACGACACAATTATTTCATAAAGCTCAGCACTATCCACTTCTCGATTTGGAAATCCACGGACGTGCAAAGGATTCTCGTCGATCAATTATTCGCGCCCACGCACCAATATCTACTCGGTTACACTGCGATTTTAAAATTCGCCTACTGATCGTACAAGCTATCACTGAATTTAGCATTGGATGACTTACGTTTTTTATTTCGTAAAAAAAAGTTATGTACAAGTTAGAGAGAGCTCGGTATCTTCGAATGTGTCACCGCTGCACAACCAACCGATCTAGCACCAAACACAGACTGTAGCTGACAGCCGGCTTGCAGTTATTATATGAACAGAGTCGTTGTTCGGGGTCCCCACTACTAAGCAATCGGCCAATAAAGGTAGGACACCCTCAGCCAATCCTGGCTTTCTTTACCATATATGGAAGTGCTCTGCCACGGAGGGGTTACCCCCTCTGTCCCTTCATCAACCCCTCTACCACGATTTGAAGTGTGTCTCACCACCCTTCATGAATGTATCCGCCAAATTGACCGAACCGCACATCTCCGATCTTCCCTCCCTCGCCCCGCGATAAATAAGTTCTGTTTCGATCATATTCAATGTCAGTCGATATTTTTTACACGTTCGAAATTATTACTTAATGTTCAAATAACATTTTTCTTTTCCTTTTTAAATACGATTTCGGTAATTCTACTTTTCAAATACGAGAGCCTCGTGCGCATGAAATTTTCAAACATTACAATCTAAATGCTTGAATGCTAACTTCCTAATTGTTTTTAAGAACAGTGAATACTTACTAACTCTTAATAGCTAAATATCCAACTTATCACATTTCTCATTACATTTTCTAAAAGATAGATTTTACGTATCAATTTTACGTCGCTAAGTAAATGTGCAAAGGTGGACTATAGATTTAAATATAAGGCTATTATATGTGCTCTTTGAAACAGTTATTATTAACTTAGAACAACGACGAGTACAAATATTCAAATATAGAGTAAATAGGCATGTTATAACAGTTTTCTACACTTCAGTATTCTCAGGGTCTCCGGCTAATGACAGATTTACTCGTGCTATGAGCAAGCGTTAATCGGAGGTTAGTGCTGCAACATCCTAACTACAGGGTACTACTATTAATAAACGCGACCACGTCGCGACCACCTGCCCTCGCAGTGCGTATACGTCAGGAACCACTTGACAACGACAACCTGTCGGATCGTCCCGGTACACTCTCCGTTTCTCAATATATCACTAGCAAAAAAGAATTGCCCAGAGAAGTAAAAGTTGCGCTGGCAAACGATGTATGCGAGAAACAGAGAGAGCAACGCCCTGCCATCATGGCTGCTTATGAACCGGCGTTTATCCCCGATCTTTTTCGCCGGTGAAATTGTGATAGATCGCCGTGAAACGCGCTAAATTAACAACATTGTTGAACGTAACATGCCAAACGATACAGTACTCACCTTTTAGAATTGGATGTAACCAACAAAGTACTCGATCGTTGATCGGCAAAGGGACACCGCAAGAGAACTATCGGCACGACGAAGCGAGACTCGAGAGCCGCGAGTTGCGAACACTGTGAGCAAGATCGTGGCCGGTACCGTGTCATGTGGACTCGTCCGAAAGGTATGGTCGGCATACACGTTGCAAACGTTCCATATTACCCGACATGTTCTCCGCTTTTTTGCTCTTATTTTTCAAATTCGTGGCCAGTGTGTCACCGATGAAACGACAAAAGTCTGAAAATTACGAAATTCGACGATCACCTGTTTATTTTAAAATCATATTATTTAATATCGTTGTACAGGTACACCCCTGTTTTAGAATGGAATCGTCCAGCCGGCTTCCCCCACTACTTCGATTCACAGCTCTTGCCATATATGGGCATAAAACGAAAGCGGCTCGCTGATTGGTCGGTTGGCCGGCTGCCGGCTAGATTCTCCAAATGCCGCTTCAAACTGTACGATACGGGGAGCATAATGCCTTCTGGAAGCGTACACTAGCGTGTAAGGGCTTTCCTGACTAACCGTCAGAGCTGCTTGTGGTAGTGAACATATCAATATATGCGAAGATTACCACGTTCTTTATATGTGTGTTAGCGACCAGTACCGGCAGTAGGTATGAGTCAGAAAAAAGTTTTGTTATATATGTATGTATGTTCTTTGAAATGGTCAATATTTTTCTTTTACTTAATGGAAGCCGAAACAGTTGTTATTAAGACTTGATGACTCTCCAGTCATCTGCAATCTTTCATAAGACAAAACACGTTGTTAACCCCGTTCGACTTTCCAACTCAATTATATTTCTGAATCATTAAAAGATTTCTTAGTGTACTTGATTTCTTGCTTCAATTTTATGCTGATTTCTTCACTGAGGCGTTAAAAATCTATCTTTTTGCGTAGGACGATTAAAACAATCGTCAGTAGGAATCGTACATATTTCCTTCGGATTGCATAGTTATATGTGTATATGTATGTACGTATATTGATAATAGAATTACTATATCTTCACGCTAGATTTATTCTCCAATCAGGAAATAGAATGGTTGTATTTGAAGAAAAAAATCTTCGAATGAAGAGAGGTAATGGATTTATTTTCTTGTAAAATTTAATAAAATAATATTCTATCTTCATAATGAGATGGAGCAATTTGATGTTCAGAGAAAGTCATCGATGATTTATGACTAAAGATTCCTATAAAGATTCAGTCACTTTGTATGTAATATCAACATACATTAATGACTCATATCTGCGTGGATATCAGGTTTAGTATTTGTACTTGCTTTTCTTTTTTTTTTTTTT
>CAJDYZ010003115.1:27346-44559 GCA_903986555.1 Heterotrigona itama
AAAAAAAAAACGCATCACGCCGATATCGCAGCAAATTGCCAGCTACTCGATGATCGGAGGGAAACTGGTGCAATTTGTTGAACACTTCCAGAGCGAGAGAAACCATGCGGGAAAAATGGCCGACAAAGGTGGACAAAGAGAGAGAAAGAGAGAGAAAGGGGAGGAAGGGACGGTGTCAGCGTGCTCGAATCCCCGTGACCTCCCAGAACGCGGCGATAAGTGAGTCGTTAAAGGCTCAACAGTTCCAACAGTGGTTGTAACCACGTGTAATCAAGCGGCGATGCATCAGCTGGATACGCGAGCTCTCTTACAACGTGTCTATCTATAGCGACGTGTCTGGCGCGACCGGCACCATTAACAACCGGCCAAGGTTGTCCGTTGAAGGACCGCGGGGCCGAACCGGCGATTCGTCCAGCCGTCATAAAGCCAACATTTTCCAACCGTAATCTCGGAACACGAAACAGCAATCGGCCAACGCCGGAGAAACGCCGATTAGAACGCGGTAAAAATCCCCGATGTGCCACGGGACCTTCGGATACGCCATAAAGATCCCTCCAACGATATAATAGAGCGGCAGTCGGCTGATTGTCCGCGATAATGGCGCGCGATACGCATTATAAAACAATATTTTCGATTGCTCCGGGCGTCCAGTACCTGCACTGACACCGCGCGACCACGGATCGGTCTTTTAATCCGCCGACCAAAGACCCATCGATGGTAATCACCCGGTCGTTTCTGTCTCGTATCCCTTTCGAACGACGCTTGTCGTAATTTTATATTTTTACGTAATTTTTGATATAAGAAAGTTAAATTGACGTATTATCGTACCTTTGCTATAAAATTGTACAAGACATGAAATTATTAAAAGATCGAGAACCACGGTCTATCTAGTGAAAAACGTGGAATCACAGAAAGAGTAAAAATTGTAATAAAATCGTGGACAAGAATTAAAACGACGAGTCTCTTCTCTTGAGTCATCCTTCCATTTTCTTTGGCTCTGGTGTCTCAAATAACCCAATCGTAGTCAGCCGAGAATTAACTACATATCCTGTTATCAAGAGATGCGAGGGAAACTTCATACAAACCTGATCGCCAACTTTGGAATTGCTTCGCCAACGTAATCATGTACCTCCCAATATCCCGTGATTGTTAACACGAGAGATAACAGCCACTGGCGACGATCCGTCAGTAGATATTTTTCCAATAAACCCCTCTTCGTTTAACAAAGAGGACCAACGTCGCGATCAGGCTGTTTCTTCGTTACATTTTCCAGACGGTGTGGGAGCTCTGTTTCCCGGTCACGTGCACCCGGCACGTGTCGCAATGTCGTCGGACACGTGCGACGCCGGCGTCGTTTGTCAGCATCCCTCTCGCGAACCATCGTGATTTCCGTGTTGACACACGCGAAAAGATTCGGCCGTGTATCGACGAAACGCTCCACTAACCACGCACACGCACACACACACACATATACACCAAACACAGACGGAAACCACGCGGTGGTTCAACATGGTTTTCGATTTCGTGAAAAAAGAAAAAAAAAAAAAAAAAAAGAAACGCCGCGGGCTCGGTCGATTTTCTGTTCGAATTATGGACGATAACGCGCGAGGGTGCGTCGATTTGACGATTATTAATGGTGCGTCGACTGCGAGCATAATGAAGCAACCGGCACGTTTTGAACGGTGAAACCGATCGTGGGTACACGTGGCAGAATCTGCCGGGGAAAGGGTAATTTTGAGGGATGACGACGGCATTCTCGATGGCGTTACGATTTCCAGCGAAAACTTTCAAACAAATAGGGAAGCTCGAGCATAGGCGGTACGAGCGCTTTTGTTTGAAAAATATTTATGGTTTCTATGGAGGGACTCGCAGTTGGATACACGCCACGGTGGCGCAAGGGTAATTTTCGAGACGTTGAAATTAAAGTGGATGGTTCGAAGTGATGAATAGACGAGAAGTTTGTTCCTCGAGGTTTGACGAAACTGATCCGTTAGTTAAAATTTGCAAAACAGGATTAATAAATATAACAATCAAATAGATTTTTTTCCACATCGTAAATCAACAATGGAAGTATAATTTAGATATGTTTTTCTTTTTTTTTTTTCTTAAATAATTATCTAGCCATCTTCTCGCAGATCCACAGTATTGATCAGTCGAGAGTATAGAAAGTGAAAAGAAATATTCGTTAAGAAGAATGGAAATCGGTAGAGAAAACACGCGAGAGCGTGTTTAAAACATTCGCTTTGCGAATAATTAAGCGGAAGGTGCAGCACCTCGCGTATTTCCCTAAATAATATCTCCAGCCGGCATGCATTCCCATTCGCCGCTTATTTGCACTCAGCTCAAACACTGTTTGTAATTTCCTCCCGGCCGGCCTTAATAACACTTTCCACCGTATTCCGGGAACGTGTTAACCAGATCGAGTACAATCAACGCCGGATGAAAGTGTACCCGTAGCTCGCGAGCCACGGGAACAAGGGATATACACGCGATCCCTTTCGTGCCTCCGCATATTCGCCTTGGTAAGAAGAAAATTGCCGTCTTGGATCGCCGACCCACGAACAGAACGAGCCAACGAACAAGGACAGGATCAAAATGGGGGGACGGGTGTCGAACCGTGGCACACCACCGGCCATCTTGCGATATATACCTCTCTCCTTCCTCCTACCTTCTCTGCCCCTTGCATTCCATTTCTCCCCTGCTTGCGCTTTCTTCTCGTTATCCTCGTTCCTTCGTTACTTCTCGTTCGCGTTCCCTTTTCATTTCCGTCTCTTTCTCCCTTCAATCTCCCCGTTCCCTCCCCCATTAACCTTTTCCATTCCGTTTTTCCTCTCGATTATATCTCGCTTTTACGCACGCCGCGCGTTTTTCGCTCGGCGAGCAAGAACTCGCGACGTTAACCGCAGCAAAGTGGCCATGGCGAACTTAAGGACCGTGACCAATACGATTTGGGGGCGCTTATTTTTCTCGAGCATCGGCTGGCTGCACGCTGTTAATCCACCGCAGCGTTAGATTCGGCTTTTGACGAAGTTCCTGATCGCCGTTTCGTTCCAGCACTGTGGTTGCGATTTTTCATTTTTTTTACGAGACATTCCCGAACAAAGCGAAGCTTTTCCATATCGCGGATCAAGTTGCCACGTCAAGCGGAATTCCAGATGAAAAACGAGCGGAACTCGAGAGATTTCTCGCTCGTTGTTCGCATTGCACATTCGTTTTCGTTTGCCAGGTACTTTCGCTTGTGGTTCCTCCCGCGGTGCAATTTTTTTTTTTTTCCTTCAGCTGGCAGCCGGCACTGCCGTTACCGTTTCTAGCTTACGTCATTATCCCAAAGTGGCGTGACTTCGCGTAAATTGACAGGATGCGCGTTGTTTGGCGACTAATTAGGCGAAACGAATCGAATTCCTCGCCTCTGTGTACTCGTCGGCTGACGATCCTCTTTTTACGCGCTCCGTAAAGAAAAAAACCCTCGATTATAAATACGATTACTTCGTTCGGAGGTCAGCCACTGTTTGCGACCCATTTTGTGGATTTTGACACCCATAGTTTCTGTCATCAATTTAAAATTGTAGAATGGTAACTCTAGAAATAACGCTAGGTCTTTAACTTTTCGTAAACTTTCAAGAATATCGTGACACACTTTTACCAAAATAAATAAGAGAATAACGGACGGGAAATTACTCTATTTCAGGCATGAAAATTCAGAAAAAATTTGATTACGTCAATTTATGTTGAATAATGAAATGAAGAACAATCTGGTTTAATTAACCTAAATCTGGTTCTTAAAATAAATATTAACAGAATATCTGTAGTAGCAGAAAAGATCACTCTTAAATAGTATTTTTTTCTTTTTTTTTTTTTGTAAAATCGACCAACCGTATTGCGTTTGCTTCTACTGCAAAGCATGAATAATTTAATATTCGAGAGAAATGAAGTTATCGTGCGTTTGACATTTCAAACGAATTAAATTGTATTCTGTTTTAAAAGTTTCGTGAAACGAAATGAGCGTGAAATTCGACAAAAATCTACGTTTGGTAGACGTCGTTTCTCCTCCATCTGTTCCTATTACTGCGGACCCTGTTACGAACCCTCTGAACATGTCCTTTTTTTCCCCCGTGTTCCGAGGAATTCATTTCCGTGTTCCGACAGAGGCGCAATTTCGATAGCGAAAGTTCTTCAAACGTAACCAGTGTACCTATCGCGTAGTTCGCCGAGAAATAATCAAAACTGTTTTCGCGAGGCCGGCCGACGCGCATCCACGAAGCGGATATTGGTTTTATCGGACCACGCGAAACGAATATTTTCGCGGTTGCCCGCGTTTTGTTCGACCGACCAGAAATTCGATAGTCGACCAATTCACCGAGTACCACTCACCTCTCTTTTCTCTCTGTCTCTCTCTCTTTTTTTCTCTCTTCCCACCTTCGGTGGAATCCCGCAGCTTCGTTAATCTTGGTCAGAGGGGAATGGCACGAGAGAATCCTCGAGGAAGTTTTAACGAACGATTGGACACTCGACGCGATACAAATAAAGAGGAGATGGGGGAGGAGTCGATAACGAGAGCAAGACTGAGCATCGTTATACGAAAACCGGATGTCATCGTTCCCAACCAAAATGAATGTAACGAGAGTAACTCTCGTTCTACCTCGCTAAGCAACGCGGATTTCGCCTGAAATTCCGACAAACATCACTTCACGTGAATATACACGCCGTTTCCAAAGAGGATAGCAACGCGGTCGAGAGAAATTTCGGGGGGGAGGGAAGCCATAGTGTCACGTGATCCGGTAGAAATGAAATCACCGGTGCGCGTTGGAAGACCAAGGTCACCGGAGGGAGGGATAAAACACCCTCCGGACTTGCGACAAGGGAGTTACCTAGACTACGGGGCGAAAGATTCGGAAAGCGAGAGAATCGCAATGGTTTGCGAGGTTGAAAAAGAGGAAGCCATGAAAAAGAAAAACGTAAAACGACGAAAGACAGAGACAGATAGAGAGGGGGGGGGAGTGGAGAGACAGTTAAGTCGTTCGTGAATCTCCGAGTAGTCTCGAAGGATTTCATCTGGCCTCATTGTGCGATCGGAATCGATGTGATCCAATTAACCTCCCTTTAAGGGGATCGCAATCTCTATTGTCCCTCTGTACATACTGATTTCGTCTGCTGGGACCAACCAGACCTCCACGGTTGCGAATCAAAGCGATATCGAACCAGATTGTGCAAAGACCTACCAGAGGCCTTCTTGCTTCCTCGTTCGACTCCTCCGTCTTTTGCTTTTGCACGTATGGTATTCGTGACGGCAGACGTTGACAGGAATAGAAATTACACCGCCGATAAGACGCCGTCTCTCGAATTGCCGAACGTGGTAGCAAACTTCTCCACTCGAGGACGAAGAAAATCGTTCGGTATATTGGAATTCTTTATACAGAAAGCGTTTTTCAAGCAACAAGCGAGCAAGAGATTCTGAAGAATGACAGGAGATGACAGTCGAATGGCGTATTTGTATAAGAAGAACCTTTTTAGCACTGTTCCAACCCCTACGATTAGTTGGTCGTAGAATTTACGAACGACAGCAACGCGTCACGCGTTTTATTTTCAACTTTTATTGTTTCCAACTGTCAATTAACCTGTTCCATTGAAAAATATAAAAAATATAAAAAAATGATAATTTCGGAAGTAAATCATTCGTTTCTCGATAATCTTGAATGTTAGTCCTACATATATGAAAAGTGGAGTTCACCACTCCACGACTTCTACTTGACATTTCTTTTTCTCGACTACAAAACTTACGGGGGAGAGGAAACGAGAAGAGATTGAAATGCTCGACTATCGACTTGCAGCTGTTTCCGTACCGCGAGACGCCGTCGAGAAAATTAACTGTTTTCGGCCGTTGCCAGTGAGAAAAATCGCGGCAAGCTAGCGAGGAAGTTCTCGCGAAGCGGTTTTACGATGCTCGAAGCGACAACTAGAAGAATTAAGATTCTATGCGTGGCGGTGGCACGCGGTGCTCTCAACTTTGAACCGCTTCGTGACACATCGACGTAAATTCAAAACACGTCGCCGCAAGCGGAAGTCCGAGGCAGCCGGGTTGCTTGTGACGTTCGCGTGCACGCCGTACCCTGGCCGTGGTAGCATTTTCCAGGCCCGTCAAGCGCGCCGATGAAAAATCATTGACAAATTACAGAGCTAGCGAGGCCGTATTTCCCATGACGCGTCTCTTCATTAACCTTCGGACAGTGAGTAGTTTTGCACTCGCATGCACAACGGTGGTCGTCAACGGCCTCGGATTCGGTTCATTTCCTACGTAGCCAAAAGCAAATTAATTGCAAGAATAGGTAAACAGGGAGAGCAGAATTTGTGACATCCAGCAGCGGGAAGAAGAAATTTCTATTTAAACAATCACGTAACTCTTATTTCTTAAGTCGAACGAATATTTTGTTTTTCTTCGTATCTACATGCTGTGATCTGCCTTTTAATCTCGTCACGTCGACAACTTTTATGCCCAAGCTTTTATCATAACGTTACGATTAACGCGAGTTCACGAGAGCAGACTCAACACACGAAACATCGTCATATTTCCTTGTTTCAACGGCTGTCTACCGGCGCGGATTGTTGACCGTTGAATAGAAGAGACATTTTGTCTTATGAAGATGTAAGCGAGCGTAACGCTCTCGGTATTAAAACGTCGTAAGCCACGTCGGCGATGCATCAAGCGTCTGCGTCCGGGGGCCCAAGGGATCGTTCGAACAACGTTCACGTTCCGACAAATTGCAATCACTTTTCACTTTGCAACTAATGAACGCGGATTATTCGCAACGTTCAGCCGCGTTCACGTGGACTGCTTTTCGAGATCGGCTGCGAAACCCGGCGTCCACTTTACTTCGCGCCGCGGATGATTTATGAAACCCGTCCGAAACGTGCGTTGAAATACGTTCAACCACAAAGAAGTTGAGAAAGAGAAAGAGAAAGAGAAAGAAAAAGAAGGAGAGGGAGAGTCGGTTTCAGTCTTTGCACGCGTTCTACCCGAATTCGACGTGGCTATTTCCCCTTCGTGAGAAAAGATTAATATCTACCGAGGTGAGAAACAAATCTAAAAAGTTATCGCTACATCGTGGATTCTCGTGTGAATTCATATTTTTTTTTTTTTTTTTTTTTAATATAATCGAAGCGATAAGATCTCGTTCAAGGGAGCAAATATTATAGAAAGCGCTACATTTTGGATATTTCATATACAAACGTTCAAAAATTCAAAAGTCTCAGGAAAAGTGCTGCATTTATTTTAGAGATTCAAGAAGAGCAAATAACATTTTATGCAACGAAGAATCTATAAGGAACTGGTTCTTTAACAATTTAACATTATTATAAGACACACATATGTAATTAAAGTTAATTATATTAAAATTTAATTATGTAGAAAGAGTATCAAATACTAATTTTTATATTTCTTATAAATGCATAAAAATCCATCGGTCTAGCAATAATAGTAATCATTCTACGAGAATTCTCCACATTTGAATCATTTTCGACTCGTACGACACTCGCAAGCAGTATTTGTTCCCCGATACAGAGCAACTAATTTCTCACACGCCGGTTGTTTCCCGCGGTGGCTCGAATTGCGTCGTTTTTCAGCTTCTTCGACACGGTCCACTTCCATCAGCGATAAATGAAACGGAACGCGAGACGCCGAGGGAACATTTGATATCTGGTACTTGATTGCAAGGGGATGAGAATCCACGGTTGCGCCGGCGGAGTCGCCTCGCCACGTCCATTTTCGGGATAAGATGAGAATTACAACCGTTCCGTTTCGGGGATCTTTCTCGCCGACCTCCCTCGTCGAACCACCGCAACACACAATAGAAAATTCTGAGCGCGATGCCAGGCTTCTATGGGGTTGTTACGTTCACATTCTCGTTTACAAGAGGGTTGCCGCGTATAAACATTTCGACAAGCAGAAGCATTTTAAGCAAATTGTTCCGCGTTAACGTGGTGTGGCCCTCCACGGGCTACAAAATCAACGTTGCTCGTCGTTCTTTTCCCGTTTAATTCAAAGAGGGGGAAGGTATCCCGTTTCAGGGTTAGCTAATGTATCTTGCAATTTGCGAGAGTGATTTAATCAATCCTCCAACATTAACCCTGACAAGACGAAGAAGAATTTCCCGTAGTAAGGGAAGAGCAATAAAAGAACGAGAGAACGCGTAAAAGAAGAAAACACCCGAAATTCAAAGATCTACACCAATATCGTTCGTGAGAGATACATCGGCCATCGATCCTCGGTGTTTCAACCTGCAACGTTCCCGCGGCAAATAATGTTTTATCGCTCGCATTTGCCGGTAGTCGATGGCGAACGATTACAATGGTTTATGGGTCGGTCGTACGAGGAAAAAAACGCAAGAATCGCAGCCAGAGCTTATCGCGCAGGCACCGTTACGAGGAACAATATCTCAGGAAATCGTTTCACTTTTAGGGTTTCTGTCCGCGCGCACGTTCGAGCGGAGAAAGGAAAAGCAGGCCCGGTGGACGGGGGCGCGATGGAACGACGAATGATTCACCCTCGTAGCCGCGTAGAACATCGGTAACCCTCGACTTTGTAATTGATTGGTCCTGATACGCCTCCTTATCTCTTAATCCATCTTCCGCTCCCACGTTCCGCTCGTAGATTCGCCGCTGTTCTGGCCGTTTGTTACGTCCATGTACGTATATGTATGTAGGTTGCGAGTTTGTGTATGGGGGTTCCGCGTGGCACGGGGGTCGCCCATAAAGAATCAATCCCTCGGCAATATGCGCGTCACGCTGGATGTAAATATTTGCGGCAATTGTGTAAAGATCGATTTCTACGATGCCGCGTATATACCGCTATTACGGTTTAAGTGTGTTCCATGAATAATGGATCAAGGATAACGCTTTTAATACGCCCGAGAGGAGCACTTTCTGGCAACGAGCAGGAACGAGACTAGTTTCTACAGTCGGGGGGAAACAGATTCTTGGTTGATGATTGGTTTACCTGGGACAAATATTAAGTATGTCGTGCAATCATTCGGTTTACACGACACTTTGATCTCTGTGACAACGAATTTCCAAGGACGAAATATTCCATGGAAATTGCACACAATATAAAATACAAGTGTAATGCTTTCTGTAAGATTCAATCCAACGATATCGCCACGTTGATTTACATTACAATTTATCCCCGCACCCAGTTCATATTATACTGAAATAAAAATACAACGCTCGAGAAGCGAGACGCATCTGCGTTTTCCGTGTCAACGGGGTTTTCCCTTCGCTCGAATGCGGGTTATAGTTTATGCATCGCGGATCGATCGCAACGATGGAAATCATGGCTGTGACCAGATGGAGCCTTTCAGGGAAAAAAGAGGAAGGTCTCTCAGAAAAAAAAATGGGGTGGCTCGTCGTCGAACGTATGGGGTTACGAGCACATTCTCACACTGACTTAGCCACACACCTAATACTCTCTCGTGGTGCGTGTACCGAGGGGGGTAACAGGGTATACCGTTGCACATTACCACGGTTAAAACGGGGGTGGTTTGTAGACCATCCGAACCAGGATGGGGCCCTTACGGGGAAGCCCTTACCTCACGTTTCACTGTAGCAGCCACCGTTGGCTATGAAACAAATCAATAGTTTGCGCCAAAGTGAGTTAAGGAAAAGAGAGAGAAAGAGGGTGGTGGTGGCGGTGGCGGCTGCGAAACGGATAGACTCAGGCGAGAGTAAGGAGAGGGAGGCAGAGAGAACGGAAGACGGGATGGAAGCGGGGATGATGATTGGATGGAGTTGCTCAGAATCCCGTGAAATGATATCCATCGAAGTAGAAGCAGATAACGCTCTTCCATTTTACTTGCTCGCTTGCCTACCGACTGCGAATGCTTATAATCGCTTGCGAACGCGTCGAGCAGCCGCGATCAACTGGCTCGTCGTCGTCCTCTTCGACTTCGTCCGCGCGACATTATGGGAAAAGTTTGAGAAACCGGCAGCGGTAGCTCTCGAATTTCGTACAGTTTCGTGCAACACCTGAATCTCGTTGAACAGTGTATCACTCATTATTGCGATATTCTCTAATTGATGATCTGCCAAATGAAATGATCCTTTTTTCTGAAATTGAACTAGAAGGAGCAGAATTGCGACACAGATATTTTATAAAAAAAAAGAAAAAAAAGAATTTATAAAACTCCTACGTAAGAACTTCGGAAGAAGTTGTTTCGACCAATCCGGTAGTTGCAACGTTAAAGCCACCTTTCCACGTGAAATCACGGAAAAAGGGATCGTACGTTTGAAAAGTATCTTTTGAACTTGGCAAACCCTTCCCTCGATCCACTTTGAGCTATTTACACTTTCGACTTCGAACGCCGATAAATAGCGGAAGAAAATTCTCGAAATCCTCTTTTTACGGCGGGGGAATCAGGCTTTTGAGTGAGTGAATCACGCGACACCTGTGTCCTTTTGCCGGGAAAGTGCCGTCCCGGTTTTCGCGAGGGCGAATGGCAGGTGGAAACGGAAGACAGGAAAAAGGAACAAGGTCTACGAGGAACGTGCCGCGGAAATGGAAGGGCGAAAAACGTGGATATTCGAGCGCACTCGTGGAAACACGAAACGACTCAATAGAGAAGTTTGATTCACGGAGGGGGTTGAAAGGGGCGAAATGCGTTCTTTTCAGGGCAGATCAGCAAGATAAGTCAGGAAAGGGAGGTAATTCCGTAAATTCACATCACATCTACGTTTGGAGGGAAAAATTGGGCGAGTGCATGTTTAAAAGTAGAAGGAAAAGAAAAGTGCAAAAGTAACAAAAAAATATGATCCAGAGTGCACAATTTATAATAAAACGATTGGCCTGTAATGAGAGAAGATATTCAGCGATACTTTTAAATAATATTATTAATATTAAATACGTTGCTTTGTCTTCCAAAATTGTATTTAATACTAGATTACGGATTTTTATACAGATTCATGTTTTCGTAGAAGTGACCCTTAATTGGTATAATTTGATTTTAATTACCGCAGTAATTTAAAATTTAATTACTTCATTTCGACATTTGTAACTTTATAAACTCGAGGGTCAAAAAGTAAACGCAGGTCTGTTTCTATAAATACTATAATTTGACTATTTAATATATCCGAATCTGAATTTCTCATAAAATTTCACATAAGAAATTTGTCGTCTATCAAGACAACTAGTTGCAAGCAATATTAATCAATAATCGTTGGTTAAATATTACCTCTGCAAACGAGTCTACCGGTAAAACGTTGAACGAGGTAGAACTACCACTAACTACTTCATGCTAAGATCACAAGTTGGCATAATTATACGCACAGGTTGCAAGGAACCTTAGCAAAGTTTGCACATCGTTGTACGCGAAGGAACGTGCACACACGCCGACATAGTGACACGTATAGAGGCGTATATATATATGCATGTATGTATGTATGTATGTATATATACGTACACGTGGCGTGGCTGCTGGAAGTCGGTGACCCAGCTGCGCGCTGACAGTTGTCGACTCTTTGTCAATTTCCCTAAGCGATTAGACCAGACAACGCCCCATCGAATGGCACCCTCTCCGCACACGTTCTGACCCAGCCGTCCGTGTATGCTGCGGGAGCAGAGTAGATATCGCGAGGTTCGAGTGCTGTGGCACTTGTCTATTTTCCCATTAAGCACGTATACGTGATTACAGAGGCAAGTTGAATAAGCTACGGGCCGGAGCTCTGTATGCTTCTTGAACCCGGCTGACTGCCGTGTTTAAATGGATCATCGATCTGACGCATATGGCTCCTGGACCAGAGTCTCTCTCGATTAATAATTTCATGCAGCCGGCTCGTCTATACGTATAGTCTCTTGGCCATCTAGAGGTGTGTACCACTGTATGTGTGTGCTCAATTTTCCAACCTGTACCACATCACACCGTATACGGGCGCCAGACGGTCTTAGAATTGACTCAAGATTACGGAAGCGGAAATCAGTCGGTCTACAATCAGAGAAATCTGTGATTGGAGGAAGTCTGGGTCGACGTGTGTGCGCGCGCGGTACACGAAACGCATCGATTCCCGGCGAATCGATTAGTGATTTAACGGTGAGTTGCCTCGAACGATAGAAAATTCTTGACGTGACGATTCAACGACGTGCTATATGCATCGTGTGCGAAACCAGTGAATAGCGTGACCCGTTGTTTTTCGGTGGCGCTGAAATACCAGAGAGAGAAATAGAAACGCGGCATGATTATCCGCTTTCGCATTAGTCACGATGCGTACGTACCAGTTTTATGGACTGTTCCTGTTCGCCCGACAGATATTCGCGACGGCTAATAAACTGTGCAACGCTTAGGGGGATCATTGAAACGCACTATAACGGGGTACACGCGAATCAACGAAATTGATACAATTAATACGCTCAGTATCCCTATATACGGCGTGTGCATAGAATCGCAATGTTCCGTTTGTCTATACGCTGCAATTTGCATTGTGCCTTCAATCCACTCGAGTGAGACGAATTATCGGATTTGACCGAGAATTATAAGCACCAAGTTACGTCATTACGACAAATCGTGTCTCGGTTGTACATAGTTACAAACCGAGCGCCCGGTATGATAAAATACCAGACGGTTCGATTAATCGGATATAACTTTATAATCCTCGATTATCCGTATATATACGACGGTCCGTGTGCAAACCAATTGCAAAGGATAATTTTCAAAGAAATTTGTTCACTTTAATTTCTCGCAGACTCGTGTCCAACACGATGAATCACGGTTAGAAACTGTGAACCAAAAATTCGGATTCTAATAACAGATATAACGACTTGTTTTGTCTCGAACGTTTCGTGCACGTTGTGCATAATCAAGAATGAAGAATTCAGGAATCTAGTTCGTGATTCTATATAGAAATTAACAAAGTAAAATAAATTAGGCATGAAATACAAATGCAGCAAAAGTGTATCCAAACTGATTGAACCGTGTCTCGCGATTTCCAAACGCGTGCTCTGTAATTTATGACACAAAGACAACGCGCACCATTGCCAGTCGCGCGAAATCCAGCCGAGGCGCGGAGGACGTCGCCGAAAACACGTGCCGCACAATCGCGGAAAATTATAAATGAGCGAATAAATCAATCTAATCGAGTGAACGAGGCTAGCTTCGTACAATATAAATTACGAGCGGTCTCGCGTCCGGCGCGCGGCTCTCGCGAAAATTAGCCTGGCCGCACCGATGGAAAACCGCCTCGCGAGCGTCATCACCTGCGCGCGTATTTGTCCCATGGCAAGGATTGTTTGCGTTATTCGCTGGTTTGTTCGCGCTCGCCAAGGTATTTGCAAACAAAAAAGCAAACGTACGACGAGGGGGAAGCGCGGTTAATTGCCCCGGCCAGCTTCGGCAAATACGTTCCTATTGACGGGCGTAAATACACGGGGAAATTTTACTCTCAAAACCCGCCTCGCTACCTCCCCTCCTCCCGGTGCATAGTGGCGCGCTGTCCGTCACCGGCAAACATTAGGAGTAAAAGTGAAAAGTGAAAGGCATCCGGTGGATGCCGCCTGTTTACCGAAATTTTTCCGACTATTATTTGCCTCGGTCTCCTCTACCAAAGTCGCGGGGAATTCGAGAAAAGGAAGCCAGACCGAAAATCAGTCTGCTTGGTTAGTTTCTGCAACAAGTACTTTTGTTCAGGAGTTGCGTATTCCCTTCGTTGGAAATAAATTGGGGACGACGAGCGACAGCGATTGACAGAATTGAAGAGAAACATTTTTTTTCGTTGTCTAGCCTGTCGATAGTTATACTCGACAACTACATTTTCAATAGTTTCCTTGATTTCGTTATTAATATTCAATTCTCGAGGAACAAGTGATTTACTGTCGTAAGTTTATTCATTGCAAGATGAGATAAAATTCTAATTTACGTTATCTGCAATCAGAATTAAAACATATGAAATATAGAAAAATAATAACTTGTCGACCTCCTAAATTTTCCAGGATAAAAAAAAAGATGATTAGAGATTTAAGAGATACGCTAATTAGAGATTTAAGTAATTTAAATTTTTCAGTATCTCATTCTGAACGACACGTTCCATGTTTTATACACTATAAAGTATGACTTTCTGGGATAAATCCGAATTTCTGCTAATGGAGCTCACTCATCGGAACACCGATTACCTCAACAAATGATAACAGGCAACGAGAAACATTGAACTCCAATTGCATGAACTGTTCGTTCCTCGGTAAGTTCGTATTCCGAATAAGACATCGAAAGAGGGCTTGAACATTTCGAATCTTCGTCTCACAACGTTTCGCTGAAAGAGCCGAAGACGTCAACGGGTCTATCGCGCGCAAATACCATCGTAAAATATTCGCGGGCGCACGCGTGTGCTCGCAACGAGACGCTGGCGACGTTAATCTGCAGTAAAGCTAACTCACCGACGCGAAACAAAGGCTCTCCCGCTGCACTGCGAAATATCACATCGAAAAGAACTCGTTCCATTCGCACCTCGTAAATCGGCCGGCGGCGGTGATTCCGTTCGAACAATGCTCGTCGTCCCTTTAGCAACGGCGGGCGATCGTACGGGGCGCAATCTCGAATCGCGCGTAGCAAGCTCGAAAGCCGCGGGATCCCCCGCTGCGAAATAAGTATTCCATAAAACTGCCGGTTCGCAGCCACGTTCGCACCTACGCGCCGCTCGCAACGAAATTCCACGAGGTACTAAGGAGCGGGCAGAGCAACCTGGTAGATAACGCGCGCATTGTTGCTCCCAGCACGTGTAAACAATAAAGCGGATGCGCTCCAGCTTGGTCACGGATGCCACGGTGCGATTTTCGCGCGACCTCGTCACCACGGTGCTCGAGTCGACGGCGCGCCGTGACAGTGTTGGTTAACGCTGGTTAACCTGTTGACCAGTTAATCGAGCGAAATTCCGACAGGAAAAATTTATTTTCTGCACTGACACGTTTCAAGTTTGAATACATCTTTGCTGATTGGTTTATCATTGTCAACATATTTTTTGACACGTTCATTTTCTATAAACGGTGCGTTAAAATCATTTACACGAGGCAAGAAGATCCATTGTTGATATTGAAATTTCTATGTATTTCATACATTAGGTATACGCTATAGAAATTCGGATAGGATTTATTTTGTGTACTGACACGTTTGAAATTTGATCATTATATTTAACATATTTCTCAACATCTTTATTTTTTATATACGGTATGTTAAAATCATTTACACGGCAAGAAGATCATTGTTGATATCCTTTAATTGCAAAATTTCTATGTATTTCGTACATTAGGTATGTTATTGAACGTGTACCCAAACTTTCGTGTATCTTTCTATATTCATACTTATTGATATATTGTTTCTGTGGGGAAATTTAGGATTACGAGAATAAGAAATGTAAAAATTGAACTTATTGTTGTTTTGACTGTTTCACACACCGAGGCAAGAGCTACTAAAAATATGTGATTTCCAATTCAAAAGTCACGGGAACGAGCGAACTGTACAGTAATTGCGTGGATTGCACCTGCCGGCCAGCAACAATAAAATCCTTGATCTTATCGTCAAATATATTCGACAACCAAATACTCTTAAACCTCCATTCACACGTTCGATTTTCTCTGTTCCGACTTCTTCAAGCTTCTTCTATCCGAACCACACCGCGAAGCTCCATTATCTTACGCAACTCATATCATGCCGACGCTATCGCGTTCGTTCGCGATACCAACAGCCTTAGAGCATTCGACACTACAACCTTCGCGGCGATCCACCGTGATAATGGAATGGAAGAGCGAAGAGATGCAGCTGCAAATTCGAGATCGGACAGCCGAAGAGCGGGGCAGTGTCGAGGTCACGCAAACACGGTCTGAACTGTTCAGAAGGTTGATATCAAGGTAACAGAAGGGAAAAGGTGTAATTCGCGCAAGAGAGAAGGAGACGGAGGCAATCGCAATGATTACGAGTGGCCAGCCACGATGTTTGGTATATGTAAGAAACGTGTAAACGTTGCTCGCGAGCACACTATATATAGGCCGGTTTACAACCTGGTCTGTGCACTCTAGCCACATCTCGAGATCTCTTCGCTCGGCCCGTTTAACGCCGGAAAAATCTCGCTAAATGTTGGAAGAAATTACGAGGCGGCTCTGTCGAGGCGATGCTTATCTGCGTAATATCTCGTGATCGACGCGCTGGCCACGCGTCTCTCGTTCGGCCGAGCGTCGTCCTCTCGCGGAACCTCTCATTGCGACCGATGAACACCATGCGAACGAGAATACAGGGACGCGAGCCGAGAGAGAGTGATGGTGGCTCGATACGCGGCTTAATGCGGGGATACGGAAAGCCTGACGCTTTAGCCCGCGATAGAGCAATTTCGCGTTCGTCACGGGTCTTTACCAACGCCGCGCGTTATCCAATTTCCCCCGTGTGAAACGTTAGAATTACGGCTCGGCTCGGTCCTCAATTGCCAGTCACGGCCCGTTTTCGTGCGGGCCGCGAGCGCCGCACGCGCTTTCGTCCCTCGGTCGAAACGGTTTCCGCGTATTGAACGCGGCTGTTTTGCCATCGGGAATCCCGGGAATCTCGCTACTACGAATCGCGCCAAGGCACGAAGTTCTGTTCCGAGCGAAGGTTGGTTTTCGGTGCCAGATTTTTCAGAACATCAGACGAGGTTACACTGAGGTTGTGTCTGTCGATGGGCTTGTTCGAGACGCTGTCAAAGTATTGTTAAGGATTTTGTCGAAGGTTTCCGTGAAGAGTGACAGACAGTTTGATGAAAGGTTATCGTACACGTTGAATTCTCAGATAAGAATTCTTTGCTTTGAGCTTTCGTAACTTCCAGGAATTGCTTTCCTGAGAAAATTTCGAAACCGGTAAAATTACTTTGTCTATCTTCGTTGTTACGTAACAGTATAATTATAATTCTAATATATTCTTTTATCAAAATCCTAGACACGATCGTCGCGCTTCGCTGTTCCGAATTTATGCCGCAATAAGACGATCGTGATGAAAAGAACTTGAAAAATGCAATTCAACCGTAATTATCAAAAGATCGCAGCGAATGTCGCAACGACGGTGCTTTCTTTCCGTACGCACTTCGCGTTTGAATGCGATTGTGCAAACAGCAGGCCACGATCCATCGTAAAAGTCGTGACAACAAGCACTGTCACAGACGTTTCTCGGAACATCGTTGCGACACAATGCCACTTTTTACGGCAACGTTTCCGCGTCGGGAAAAAA
>CAJDYZ010003118.1:0-19222 GCA_903986555.1 Heterotrigona itama
TTTTTTTTTTTTTTAATTTCATAACACGAAATGACCCAACAAACTGTTCTCTATTTTCTAATTTTCTATAGAACAAATAGAAAGTCCCGAATCAAATCCAATAAATAAATAGAAAGTTTACCTAAAAAGACAATTACATACATTTAATATATCTGTAAAAATTAAATATGTAAAAGATATCCAGTTATCGATATCTTTATGTAATTTTAGTATCTATAATTTGTTTTAAAGCTTCGTACTGGTTAGTTCACTCCTTGTGCTATTGATAGTTCCATTTGACATATCTATTACCTCTGCACCACTTTCTTTGACTGCTTTGGTCGTGCTGAATTCTTTCAAAATAGCGACGAGCTCGGCATCTGTATAAACCACGTCAATCGTTTCTTTAGAGAGCGATTGCACGCTCCGTAGGATTTCCTTGGATGGTCGTAGCATTATCAAGCAATGATTCTTTTCCTTGAAGTCTCTCATCACCGTATTTAATCCCTGTGAATGTTCGAGACTCGATCAGTTTCAACCAAATTAACGAATTATGTTCAAACCTGTCCTAGATCTTACGTCTTTGAGCGATTGTTGAGCAATCGAATTCTGTCTTTTTTTTTTTTTTTCCTTTCTTTACCGTCGTAAAGTATATTAAAAAAAAAAGAGAGAGAGAGAACAAAAATTTCTACTGCGCTATTTTCTCTGTAAACACGATTTAAAATAAAGAAAATGAAAAAAGAAAAAAAAGAAGAAGAAATATCTTTGTAACAAGAAGAAAGAGGGAGGCTCGAAGAAGTAAAATCCAGGCCAAAGTCGAAGTTTGCTATTTAAGATTATTACACGTACACGCGCCGCAGTGAAATCAATTTTATCGATGTGCTTGCAGTCTAGAACGACAATTTTCGTGTTCTTGAAGGTTTTCAGTAATTTATGATGCTCATTAGCTAAGTTCTCTAACAGGTATATCCTCAGGTAATCCACCGCTGGAAATAGCAGTCCGGCGCTGGGACGCACGAGGATGTAGTTCAACGTAGGAGCCTGCGGTGAAAAAAAGAAAAAGAAAAAAAAGAAGTTTTGCGGCATATTTTTAAAAGAACAATAGTAAATCTCTTTATCAAGTGTTTGTCGATCACTGTTATGTACTTACATTTCTGTATTCAATATATATTGTCGGCCTGGCGTTGAAATAAATTAATATTGCCAGATCAATTGCCACACCTATTAAAATACCCAATTCGACACCGGCGAACAAGCATGCGAAGAATGTCGTAAAAGTCGGAATTAAATCTCGTTCTGAAATCGCAGAATTCATTTTCAATGTTAGAACATTTGAAAATAGTTTATGACGACAATTAACATTCTTCGGATGAACTGTGTACTAGTTGTGTAAGCTTTTATCTCGTTCATTGCAGGCGAAATGATTGAATTCTTAGATAGAAGTTTTAACGTTTGTGGCTTACTATACTACTATTTAGTAAAATAATGTTAATCGATTTTGGATTTATCAGATTTAATACAGTTTAATTGTTTAAAATTGTGTAAAAGTTATGGTTATTATAATTACAGTTTTCAATCGATCTTTGTTGATAAAATTTAATTCATTTTTTATATTTTCTAATTTAGATTGTTTAATCTAGTTCTTCGAAAATTTATATTGGCTTTACTTCATTAAATCGAAGTTTTATTACAAGTTTTATAAAAATTACACAATCTATCTTTTCATGATAAAAATAAAATAATTAACAGAAAATTAATAAGATGAAATAACTGACATAGGATATATTAAATCGATATTTAATAGACATAGTTTAACCAACACTTTCAATCACTAAATTCCGAATGATCTTAAATGCCTGAAAAATCAACCATTTCATTTGCAGTAATTTAGCAAGTTGCAATTTTTATTAATTTCATTTATTATAATTTATACTGGTTTTTATACTCACTGCTGCATTTCCAAATCGGCCGTAAAATTTTCACCTCGACCATGAATACCACCGCGCAAACAATTACGGAACTCAAGGTCGCTCTTGGAATGTAATAAAAATATGGTGTGAGTAAGCTTAGAGCAAGGATAACTAGAATACCTGCAATTTAAAAAATTTGCATTTCCTTTTGATCTTATAATAGCTTGTCTTTGTAATGGTAAAAATTTCGTGGCTACCTGTATAGATACCACCCAAGGGCGTTCTCACACCTGAAGCATTGTTCACTGCGCTTCTGGAAAATGAACCAGTGACTGGCATTGAATGGAAAAACGATCCAACAACGTTGCACAAGCCCAAAGTTAACATCTCTTGAGTAGCATCGAGCGACTCTCCTCGTGCTTTTGTCAAAAATTTAATTAGCGTTACGAAGAATAGTAACCACAGTGAAGGACATAACTGAACCAATAAATTTCGCGTAAATCGTTCTTTATTGCCGTTAATATTAATATACATAGAAAACAGACATTACAGAAACATTTTGTACAATTAACGTTAATCTGGACGATTTTCCAGAGTTGCAAATGTTTTTTGTTTGCCTCTCAGGAATAT
The DNA here is from genome assembly GCA_903986555.1 of Heterotrigona itama. Lineage (NCBI taxonomy): Eukaryota > Metazoa > Arthropoda > Insecta > Hymenoptera > Apidae > Heterotrigona > Heterotrigona itama. The sequence goes on from CAJDYZ010003118.1 coordinate 2,520, forward strand.
TAGATGACTCAATAGTATTTTGCGTTGTAGAAAAAATTGTTTTATTGTTATGCTCGTTGTATTAAATGAATAGTATGAATAATAAAATATAAAGATATTTTACAGAATGATTGATTAGATACAGTTGTTAGAATGATGTTAAATGTTTTATACAATTAAATTTTAATTGAATATAATTTTTTGAAAACATCATGGATTGGAAGCAAATAAATTTCTCATATCATTTGATAGATTTTTTTCAACGATTAATTTGTTTCAGTATTCCAAATTAAGCGAAAAACTCTTAAAAATGTTCATTGATATTGATTCTTGAGTTTTTAAGGAGAATTGATGAATTTATTCATGAATGAAGAAATTCATGAATAAAGTTCATCCTGATTATTGTAGAATTTTTTTACGTACAAAATACGTTCAAAATGCAATAAAGCTAAAAGCTTGTGCAAGATCATGCAATAAATATTAGTAAGTTGTTAAAGCTGAAGAATATATAAATATACAAATATGAAAATATAGATAGATATGTATATATTAATTGTGAGAAAAATAACTGAATCAATGGCAATTAAGAAAAAACATTTGCGACATTAAAAAATTGTTTGTATTAGTTATTTTAATTTTCCAAAATGTTTCTATATTAATCGTTTATAATAGGTTCAATTACTCAAAATATTTCTACATTAATTTACCTACATATATCTTTATCTATATCAATTTTAATTGACAAAAGTGTTTTTATTATTTTTGTTCCTATTTATACAATATTTATTATATATCTTTTTCATTTTTATTATTATACTTAAATGTTTATAAACTTGTGTGAAATACTATTTTTTTTTAATTTCTATTTTTGTGTATATATATATATATATACAAATACTATGTATAAAATATATAAAATCCATGAGATTTGCGCAACGCAACAAACATAATTCCAAGGATATGGATCTCAATTTATACAAAACATGTCTATCATTGCTTCAGTTATGCTCTTTATAACGTTTAAACAAAAAAATTAAACCATTTGAAAACTTACAGAATGCCTTCGCAATGGCGACATTGCCAATAATCGAGATCAACGGAACAATGATAATACCGGTGCCTAAATTTTTACACATATCGACGAAGGTTTCCGTCTGGTTTCCAACATTCCTGGAAAAAGATGGTGGATCAACGGAGGGTAGCCCAGAGTCGATATGACCCGTGAGGATGAAAGGTGCTCCACCGCGATTTTCGAAGGTGTACGACACTGCGGCACACAGAATTACCACGAGAGCGTTTCTACCAGTTCCAAGGAACCAGATCAATTTTCTAAAAATCCGATTCGAGACCTTGGCATCTTTGAGTTTCTGGAACGAGAAGAAAATACAAAGATAAAAGAAAAAGTTGCGCGGGTACGTAACATCTGTTCCCTTTTTTTTCGCTTGTCTGTCTCTTTCACTTCCTTTTTTTTTTTTTTATGTATTCACAGCGCGTATTCAAGAACTTGTTTTGCTCGATAAATTACCTTCAGGGTCAATAGAATTAGAATACAGCAGCAAGACAAGATCAGGTCAGGGATTTTAGTTCGGTGGACATTGTTGATCAATTCCCGCCAAATTTCGATGAAACTTTCCCCGTGTATCTTCAAGCCTAGCAAACTCTTGATTTGACTGCAGGCGATAATTAGACTGGCCGCCGACGTGAATCCCGAGACGACTGGTATGGAAACAAACTCTACCAAAAAACCCAATCGGAGAATTCCGAGCACTATCGTAACGCTTCCTGACAAAAAACACAGGAGGATGGCATACTCGGGAATACCTCTGAAACACCGTGGGAGGAGAAGAAGTTAAATGTTTGAAGACACATGGATCAAGTTATACTATAGAAAGCTATCAATTCTCAATGATTGAGTAAAATTAGTTTTAAGATTTTTATTTAAAAAAAAAGAAAGGAACTTTATTGGGTATATTTGATTTTTTGCTTGATTGCATTTTAATAGTAAGCATAGACAAGAGAGTACAGTGAGTAAACAATCTTCGTTCTATTAACTTTACATTAGTACAACTTTACAGTTACATAAAAATAATTTGATAATGCGTTTTATAAAATTTTTACTTTACACAAACTAAGGTTTTTGATTTATGTCATTTCTGCATTAACTTTTAACTGGTACCATTGGATACTCGAAATTTATATTTCACATTCCCTAATTTTAGAATTTTTTACTTGATTTAATTTTATTACTAATTTCTATTAGAAAAAATATAAAATATTACATAAAATTAAATGACTTGATTCTTTGTAACGTAATACGAATTACTATAGTACTTGTGATCTCACATCATTTAAGTAATTTATTTTATTGTAATCAGTTACCAGGGTTCGAATATAAAACTGTTAAAATTTTCAATTAGTTATCAAATAACTGTAATTTTATAACTATTGTCTTTTCTATTTCGAGGAAACTGTTATAAAATGTAGCGCATTAACTAACACTTCTATTTTATATATTTTTGTGCAAATAAGAAACTTTTATTTTTTTGATAGTAGAAAAAAAGTTTTAGTTAAACAGGAATATTTATTTCGCTCTGAGAAAAATCTGATCAAATAGATTTAAAATTAAAATCTTGAACCAAACCTTGGTGAAAACAAATCCGAAAAGATTCAAATATAAATGTATTGGAATATTGGATGGAAAAATATTGAATGAAGGATTGTTTTTAGTTGTAAATTAATACCAGCAGTTTATGGTGTTCATACAAGCTAATGTAGTGTGGGTATTTGGTGTTTTAAAATTTATTCACAATCTTATTAATGAAAATAGTTTGAAAAACATATCAACACTCCGAACTCTAAGTGAATATAAAGTTTTTTATCCTTTTATTTTTCCTCTTAATAAAATAAAACAATTATATAAAACTCACAATGTAGTCCTATATCTCTTCTACATTTATCGTGCTTTTAATTCCTTAAACAATGTTAACTAAAAAAATATTCCCAACTTTTGTGTTTTATCCTTAAATATCTTACATAAATAACTGAACTCTCACAACAAAATTAAATGTACAAAGTTAACTCAAAACACGATATAAAATTTAAAAATCGAATAAATAAGAGTTATTTATAAGAGTTAACAGTCTTCGTTCGATCTCTGGTTACTATTAATAGAAATTAATAGAGATTATCTAAATAAGGGCAGATCATGAACGAGCTCATCGAGCTCTTACAATCTAAGTCGCTAAGATGCAAATGGGTTAATGATTTACGTGGCTACAAAGATTCTCACGATAATTGCGTTTCAAAAGATAACAACATCTTTTCAGTCGCTGTTGAATTATATGATAGTTGCTCCAATTGTATGCCAATCGTATACGAGAGTCCAGCCATTGTGTCGGTCGATTAAGATTGCTCATTCATAGGCTCGTGTCTTAAATTAAGTTTAAAAGGGTCGTGTCTTCGCGAGAGTATGTAGACAGCTTACCTCGCGTACGTGTACGTTAGCAAAGAGATCAATGCAGTTGGGCCGATATTAACTTCTCGACAGGTACCAAAAATTATGTAGACGAAACTGCCAGCGAATGCGCTGTAAAGACCGTATTGCGGTGTTAAACCTGCCAATCCAGCGTACGCGATTGCCTGAAATCATAATTGTACCAAACTCAAGTTTCAAAAAATGCTTACAATTTAGAATTAAATATTTGAATATTTAAATACTTAAATACAGAATATGATTTGAATACGGTTATAAATATATAAAATGCTTGATCTGCTGAATTTGATACATTTTTCTTATGAAATATACAGCATGTTTTTCTTATAAAATATAAAGGGATGAAACTCCATGATATTTATTTTACTTTTGATAATAAAATATGTCTAACCAGAATTGCTTTTGACAGGCAGGTCGAAGATGCATAAGAGCACTTGCAGTTTTGAACATAGTTGTGACAAATAAAAATTCAAAACAAATGATCGAATGATCAGATCAGACAAAGCTAAGGAATATAGGATCATGATATGAAATTGAAAAGTTACACTGACAATGAGAGTAAGCATTTGCAATCGAAATTTAGTCTATTTATTATCAATAAAGAATTTACAAATTTAACTATTTATTTTTTTATTATAGATATTAATTTTTTATCATTGCATCATTTGGATATCAAGAAATAAATTAAATTAGAAAAATGATGGATGAATGAGGGTTAATTCATGGCAATAAAATCCTGAACAAATTGTGAATTTTTATACAGATTCATATTTTTGAGACTATGCCAATTTTCTTCAAACAGAACCACTTTAAGTGGGAAAATTTCATTTATTTTCTTAAATTTATTTTTTCAATAGAATCTAGAAACTATCTTTCTATGTATTCCACTGAAACGAAAACAGTTTACATAAAGCGATTTTAATCTAGAAATATAAATTACTGGTAAATTACTTATTATATTACAAAAAAAAAATAATAATAATTCGGAAAAGAAATGAATGATTGAATAAACAGTTTATCAGTAATTTGCATTTATAGACCAAATTGTACACCCTGTATATTTTTCATATTATGTAAATTCTGTGCAACTTTGCACTTTAGAATTTTTTATAAATACATAAAAATCCGCAGTTTAATCATAAATTTTAAAAATACCTGTGGTATTAGGGTCAGACCCACTGTCAATCCCGCAACTAGATCACCCAATGCATCTTTCGTTTTGTACAGAGGTAACCATTTCAGAACAGGGATTCTGTTCTTCAACAATTTTTTAAAACTGAATCCAGTCATGTCACTAAAAATTTTTTTTCACCTTAATTTACTTTTCTTTGACTTTCAACCGAATTATTTCAAATTTAGAAGTCGAGGAACGTTCTTCAATAATATCTTAAAATTGAATCCTGTCATGTCATTTTCTTCACTTATCGAATGTCTCTTCTTCTTCAAGTTTCAAAACACGTTTATAATAATATTTCAATGTGAGAAATAAAATTTCTAGCACTATAGAAAAATTCTTCTCAACTTGATAAATATTTCTTCAAAATTTCAAACAAGCTTCAACGAAACACTTCAACTTTCAGTTGATTTATAACAATAATAATAATCGAATATTTAAACACTAACAATTTAACAAATTTTCTTTCAAGTTCCACCAAGTACTTCAAGTTTTAATGCATTAATAATAATATTCAGCAGCACTAAAAATTTCCTTCGATTCGACGAATTTTTCTTCGACTTCAATCAGACTTCATTCAGATCCAGTTCGTTTATAACAGTAATTTTAGCACTAAAATAATTTCTTCAATTTAACAAATTTCCCTCCGACTTCAAATGAATGTCATTTATAATAACAACGTTTCAACACATTTGTATTAGTCATACAACATAATTTATAAACCGGAAAGTACAGCACGCTTGAGTGACTCAATTTGAATGATAGACCTTGGAAGAACTTTGATTTGAAGTTTCGATCGGCACTCCGTCATACTCCATCGGCGTGTCTTCTTATTATGCGAGCTGCATCGTTTCATTAACCTAAACCAAACGCGAGCCTTCTTTCAATTCAATGGCAATGAAATAGAGCCGGCAATTAACGGTTCACCGAGCGACAATCAGTAAGTGTAGTAAACGCTTCAGGTGATTTACCAGTCACCTGATGCGCTTACGTGAAAACGTTTAAGCACGTGATCCTCTAGTTTCTGCGAATGTGCGATGCCTCACAATCTGTTTCACTTTTTCACCGTTTCACCGTTCACCATGAAGCTTTCATTCCACGGTTTCACTTTCTTCCGTCACCAAGAAAGCATCGCGATGGATAGTACGTATGTACCATGAAACTGTAATTAAATAATCTAAAACTGCAATAAAATTGAATAAAAAATTTAAAACTATGATCTGGTCTAGAATTATAATCTAAATTAACTAAATAATATGAGTATTTTTGACTTATAGTTTAATCTAAAATTGTAATCCAAACTAGATAAATAATTTAACACTGCAAATGAAACTAAATAATCTTAGACAGTTATTAAAATTGAATAATTTAAAATAATCTAGACAATTGTTCAAATTAAATAATTTAATAAAAAATCAACAAGAAAGATCAATTCGAAAGATCAAAAAAACAAAAAAAAAAACAGGAGAAATCCACCGACCGATGTATCGTCTCGTACCTGTTCTACACACTGATTAAATCTACAGCTGTTTCACACGTGGTTGGCTCTCCCACCATCAGTTTCGAACCTACCGATCGTCAGAATGCGAATGTATGCGTCGATCCTTCTTTAAACAGACTTTAAATGGGTTCGTCAAACGCAGATTATCGCCAATTTACCAAACAAACGTTGGGCGTTTTTTTTTCAACTCGTATCCAGGTCTCTTAGCATTCTTCTGAATTTCCTGTTGGTTTGTCTGCACTCCATTAAACATCTGAGTTTTTTTTTTTTTTTTTGTTTCTTGAACTAGCCCTTTTTTCGCATTGTCCTTTTTATAATTCACTCTTACATTGATGAAAAATCGTTAACTAGTTCTGACTATTAAATATAGTTACAGAGATACTTTTATTATCGTGGAGATATAGTTTTAGAGATATTTAGTAGACATTACGGTATAGAGAAAATTTTGTTCTTTGAATTTTGATATTTTATATTAACAAAAATAATTTATACGAATTTATACTTTATACTGATTGCACTCACGTGTCTTTTTTCTTTTAAATGGAATTAAATATGGAAGAATCAAATACAAAGTCGTAATAATGTTACACCACTCGTCTTCATTGACTTTTAACAATCAAATCTTACATTCATTTGCACTGTATGAGATTTATATTTTATTAATATTTATAACTCATAATTCATAACTTATTTATTTGCTCACATATTAAGATTTATAATTTATTCATTTATTTATATATTAAGATTTATAATTAATTAATTTGCTTGGATTATGTATCAAAATTTGTAATTTATTTGTAATTTATTGATTTATACATACTACATTTACAATTTATTCATTTATTTATATATGGAAATTTATAACTTATTTATTAATTTATATATAAAGATTCATTATTTATTTGTTTATATATTAAGATTCACAATTTACTTACTTATTTATTACATAATTTATTCATCACAAAATCGACGTGATGTAACATTTTGAATTCGCACTACACTTTACGTCTTACACAATTAATAAAATATACCAAAAAACTTAACAAAGATCACGGTTCGCTAAAAACGATAGAAATGATTAAGACACTCTATTATTATACTTCACAATTAAACGTGCAACGTAATAAGACGATAAGTACTGTGAAAAACACCGGCACCAGTTCAGAAACAAGCGGAATTGTTACAAGAAACAATTACAACCATCGTAAACGTTCAATTGTTCCAACAGGTGATTCTTTCCGTGGATTATTGTGGAATGTGTCAATTATTTCGATATGCAGATACGTTCCACTGCATTTCTTCACGATTTTTTTCCTCATCTTTCTTGCTGGAATTCTTTTTACCAATGTGTTTCTTGTTCCGAGAGAATGGTTGTTAAGACAAGTTCTTGTCGTTGGACACCGTGTGCATGCCTATAATTACAAGGACGTTACGTGGTCTTGAACGACGATGTGTTTTACATGTTAACGCGACTCGCGTAATGATGAATGTACGAAACTAAAGCAGAATTTAGTAACAGAATAATTTTATGAGCGGACGTGTCGTGAAATTTCCTCCAATTCTGAATTATAGATTTCTGCAATCCCTGAAAATTGGATTCGGCTCACTCACGATTCTCTACGTTTTATATGATTTTATTATAATTAAATTTAATTTACAAGTTTTATTAACTATCAAACATATTGTTATAATATAGTAATTCGTAATAATATATTATTAATTACAATTATTATCTTATTAAATTTATATTTTATATGTTTTGTATAATTAATAATAATAATATTATTATTATCAATAATAATATAAATTTTTGCGGATTTTTGTGGATTTATGGAAAATTGGAAGATGTAGAAATGTACATGATGTATGTATGCAATATGCAAAAATATATAAAATACTCAAAATAGAATTTTTATTCTAAATAGCAAATAAAATAAACTTTTATTCAGGTTCTTTTCTTTAGCTGTGTTCATAAAAATTTTAAAAACGCATAAAAAATACACAATCCATTTACTACTATTGAGTATTTATTGTAATAGAGATAGAATTTATCATGCGTAATAAGCAATTGAGAAACGATTGCATGTCCATTTGGATCGTTAAAAATGTTGTTAATTAACTTAGTATTATATAAAAAGAAAAATTAGAAAAAACAACAGGCATGATAAAACACTGTTTAAAAGTTTGTAAAATATTGAAAATTGTGAAAAAAATTCAATGAATAATTCACTAATCAAAAGCTACATAATACTAATATTGAAATATAACGCAACACGTTTCTATATTTGAGATCTGTTTTTAAAAATTGGAATTGGATTGTAAAATAATAATATATATATTCGAAAAAAATAAAATCTGAGAAAGAATAATTCTTTATATTTGAAAACAAATAAAAAATGTTTATGAATATTAGTACAAAATTCAGATAAATAAAGAAATAGAAAAATATTTATAAGTCCAATTTTCTGTAATTTATTTTCAATAGTGTAATAAATATTAGTGATAATGATATTCCTAACAAAATATTTGTAATATTGTTCTTATGCAATATTGTGGTTTCTTAATTAAATTCCAGTATTTTGTTATATATTATTTATGTGTTTTTTGCAGAAATTGTTTATGAAAATAGCTTTTTTACTAGCTACATACAACAATTTTAAAAAATTCTAAAGTATTATAATAAAATGTGCTATGTCCCTATAGTTTCATTATGAAACAAATTTATTATTATTTATAAAAATATAAATAGCAAAAATGTCACACATGAATTAGATATCACGAATGAATAATACAATGTATTCTCCAGATATATTATTAGTACATGTCTCTATTATATTGTATATTATGTTTTATATACTAATTGTATATTATTGTATTATATACTAATTATGTACTGTATATTAAATATTATAATTATAATATATTATATAATAATGCATAACATTAAACAATTACAATAATATTGATCTGCTATTGCAAATTTTACAATATTTTGAAAAAGAGAAACAAAATGATAATACAAGTATAATTATTACTGAATTAATACGAAAGATTTCTGGTTAATTTCGCATAGTGATTTTGAAAACAGACTAGTAGATTATGTGAAAAAACCATGAAAACATAATTTAATTGAATAAATAAATCAATAAATGAAAAGAAATAAATGCGTTGTTTCTGTTGCTTGAAACTGTAGAAGAACTTATAAAATATAGCTTAATTATAGCGTAATATAGCGTAATTATTATAGTTGACAACAACTGATATTTATCATCATGATGAAGGAAATAATTTTGCCTGCACTTGTGAATATTACGGAATTGCAATATGAGATCAGAATATGTTTGTAAAATACAAATGTTGAAACAGTTCGAACAAGACTATTCTTAATAGCAGGCAATATATCAGTTGTCATTGAACACTTTATTGAAAAATATCATTGAAGAAGACAGAAAAAATTATGAATTATTTTCTTAAACGTGTTCGAGAATTTGATACACATACATCAGTCTTGAAATAGAAATCGATTACGCGATTATTAATTCTTATTAACGTGTTTTTTTCCGGTAAAACTCATTAAGTTAGTGTCATTAATATAAAATACGTCCGTTCTGAATTTCAAGTCAGATAATATTTTTAAAAATGAAACGAGATACGTACATGATGACTAATGATTGAAATTTGAATTTAAAATTAGTCAGGGTGTTTGTAAACAAGATAAATTGAGATCGTCTTTAAAAATTGAATTGAAAAAAATTATATTGTCATTAATAGTTAAAAATTATGTTATAAAAAGTTAAAAATTATGTTACTTTAAAAAGTTAAAAATTATATTATAAAAAGTTAAAAATTATGTTACATACGTATTTAATAATAATAGTAATAATATATAACATATATTAATGATAACATTTATTATAACGTGCTATATATATTATATTATAATTTAACATATTATGTAATATATAATTATAATATAAAGAGAGAAATTTATAATTTATTACGTTTGAGTTTGATTCTATCTTTTCATTATCATTTAATAATATATAACGCAGTATATATCTTGGAAACTTTAAATTTTTAATTTCTTTTTCTTTTGTACCTAATCACTCACTATCACTGTTTCAAGTTGTACTTATATTCCTTGTTATTTGCAGGAAAAATCACACGTTCTAAAATTATCTATGCTTCATCAGTTAACAACATGTAAATCCAGGAGACTATCAAGATTTAAGCAAAAATATGTTTTATAATTTGCTTATAATTTTGTAACGAAGCGTTTGCCAACAAATTTCATAAATAAGAATGATTAAAAGTAAGGATTCCTAATCTATTCATACATTGTAATGCATTGTAATGCCTTTGTTATAGCATTTTTGTTTTTCTATTACTTTTTAATAATGACAGATATTTATATATTTTTTTTTTATTTGAATCTATAAAATATACGTTTTACCTATATAAATGTACATATACAATGTACAATAATATATAATTATATGCGTATGATATATATAATATTATATTATATTTATGTACAATATATTATTATATATACATTATATAATAATACAATAAGTACAGCATAAATGAAATGTCATTTATAACACAGACGAAGTAGATGAATAATTCTGATATACAATATATTTTTTTGCTCCAATAGTCGTAGGGTCCTAGGATCCCATTACCATTTTCGTGTCACATTCTGCCATACCGATTTAGGCAAGTTTTGCACTGCAGCGCAACTAGTGATGGGAATTAAAAAAAATATGAACAATTGCACAGAGAATTATTTATTGAATTGAACATAATGATACTTTATTAATAAAAATTGATGGAAATTAGGACAAAAAATTTATTATATATTTGATACATCTATTTGTATTAGAAAAAAATTGATTGAAATATGATATTTTTATGAATAATGTAATTAGATATGAATTAAATACCTAGTCTATCTGTGTCTCATCTGTGGCGTTTCTTGGATAGCCCACTTTCATTTATACTTCATTAATAATATCATTCCATTAGTACGCGTGTTTGACGATTTATTGAGCATTAAGATAAATCGAATAAAATTTTGAAGCTTTTCATGCTGATTTTTCTTCGATCATCGATTTCACTCTCATCGGTTAACTTGTCTCGTACGCTTTTTTAAACAGAATTTGAAGTTGAGTATTGTTTCACTTTTACATATTTGCCTTCAGTTAATATATTTGTTCTAACTTTTGGTTTCTTTTTGTGCAGGTTATTCCTTGGTTTCAAAGATAGATGCCACAATCATTAATCAACAATCTGATGAACTTTCACGAAAAGTTGATAACATTTTATTCATTCTAGGTAACATTTGCTATATAATTTATATATATTTGAAATTTAATTCACAATACGTAATTTCGTAATCATATGGGATATAACGATGAAAATGGAAAAGATTAAATTAATTAATATTTTATTTCGGATGTAAAGATCGTAGTACCTTAATGGTATATACTTTCAAATACATATATATATTCTTAGTATTAGATTATTAAATTAAATTAAAGTTTTCGTACTTTACTATATTATATTTTGCTACCATATACTTTTTCCAAACGCTGACGCTTTAAATGATTCAAAGCAATATTTCACACAAGTATAATATTTTGAATACATTTAAGTGTGAAATTTTGATTTATGCAAACATTTTCGAATATTTACAATACATGACGTGATATATTGCTAATGTGTATCTTTCATTTTAATAACAAACATTTAAAACACAATATCTACAAGTATCCCTGCAAATATTGAGAATACTTTATAATATCCAACTAATATCTTTAATGCACATTCTAATTTATAATCATTTTCTAAAAAAATAGCAATATTTTTTTTCTAAATTAATGTATTCTTTGTCCTTCTTCTTCTAATTAGCTTTATTTTCAGAAAATTTTTGTGACATTAATTATTATTACTTTCATAATTATTAGATCCTCATCATTTTTTCCATATTTCATTTGCCCTATAAAATATATGTGTTTATATTTACAAATTTTTCTAAATAAATCAAATATGTAGCTTCACATTAAAATTAAAAGATACATACAATAAATTTTATGTTATTCAATTTATTTGCACTCTATGCATATATATTTCAAAACTAATATTTTCCCTTAATTAATTTTACCTTTGATGAAGATTTCTAGTATAGTTTTTAACGTTATTTGAGAAAATGCTTCAGTAGAATTTTCAAATTTTTATTCATACGTTTCGTATATTATTTTTGGATAAAGTTTAATTAAGAAGATTAATTATAAAAGGTTGCATATTAATTTCAATTTATTTTGCAAAAGTAAATTTATCCTATTGCTAAAACATTATCGCTACATAGCGGTGAAACGGTGGAACTAATCGTTTGATATAGAAATTATAAAATCACAAATTTCTTTATTTTTTATAGGTATATATTTGAATGCAATATTTGAATGTACTTGACAATATATAAATTCTGTGACATTAATAAATAGAGCAATATAAAATAGTGTGCTTCAAATGTTAATTATAAGAAATACATATATAAAGAATCAGAATTATCTTTTTCAAACTACGATTTATGAATCAAATTATTGTAAAATGTTATTAAAAATGGATTTTAACATCGAGATAGAGTATAATTAAAGAAAATTAATAATCAACAACGAGTTACTTATTTACTCTTTGGTAAGTATCAGTAATTTATCGATAGGTGGCACTACCATATGCAAAATAGAACATTTTATATTAATCAATAAATCAATTAGGAAATTGACAGAGAAATTTTCTGAATTTTTAATTTAATTGTTGAATATTTTTAAAATTTGACCTAAATTTTTGAATTAAATTTTACTTAAATTTTACCTAAATGTTTAGACTGATAAATTGGTTCTAATTTATTTATAGAAAAATTAACTCAATATTAATTATTATATGATAGCGTTTCGATATCTATGAGTTGGCCAAACCTTTTTTTTTTTCTTACAAAAATATTTTCGTATGATACCAACAAAAAAATTTATTGATTGTAAATTATTTTGAAGAATTACCTGAGGAATTATTTTGAGAAATCAAATACAATAAAATTCAAAACATTAAATCTGAAACATGAAGGTATTAAAATTTTATTTATTTCATTTATCCAAAAATATATCAAATTTTCACGAGCAAGAAAACATTTCATGATAGACAGATTTCACAAATTGACGTAACAAGTTGAATCTTGAATCAGCTTTTACAATTTATTTTTTTATTTCAACATTATAAATACATTTACATACAAAAAAATGATAATCGATTTCGAAGCTAAGTATTACTACAATACAACGATAAATTTGTTTCTTACTAACATTTTTGGCATTCAAAAAATCTATTAAGAAACCACATTTCATTATTGGTGGGATTTTCAATTCTCATTTCAAACGTATGAAAAGACAATATTTATTATTTAAACACAAAACTTATTATGGTCAAGATACGAGGGAATTATATCTAACTATGTACACAGTTGTTAATATGAAATTATGTGAAAACAGAAATGCATACAGTAAACCGGCTATGCAAGAGAGAAATAATTTTGCGTATGATGACGCACGTATGCATCATATCTTTTTAAATAAAAATTATGTGAAAATACGCTTATCTTATTGCAATGTAATTATATTACAAGTGGGAAACCGGTCTCAAATATGAGGAGGGCTTCTACTCATGGCTTCCAATCCTATAGATAAGAAATCCATGCAAAACATGGAAGGTCATTCTTGTTACCATGTACTTTATCAGTATGTTTGTTTTTAGTAGTATTACTATTATATTTATAGTGCTGTATTAGCAGTATCTATTACTAGTACTGTATGAGTGTATTATGAATCCTTTTTTTAGCAATCCACTGCCAAATTAACTATATCGTGATTTTTTTGTTAGTGATTCTAGGTATTTATTTATTAAAGATTGTATCAGAGTTGTGAAACAATTAGGATTTCATGTTGTGTATTAGAATTGAGAAACAATATTTATTTGCTTGCATTAGAGTTGTGGATTGTTTAATATTACAAGTGCTTTTTTCATTGCCTGTAGCAAAAAATATTCATCGAGTCAAGTTTTCAACATTAAATATCTTATTAATATTTATTCTACGATCCTTTAGTTTTTAGAGTAGTTTTATTCCATTTTCACGTATTTTGAGAAATCTTAATCAGTAGACTGCAGATTTTTAAAAATATAAATAAAGAAATATCAGATATTATAAGAAGAACTATATTTTGGATGTTTTAATCCAAATATTTATATTTAATGTTTAAATATATATGTACATATATATTTTCATATTATCTGAATTTTGTAGTTTAAAATTTTCTACAAATGCATAAAATTCCGTAGTCTAATGATCAGTAGAAATTTCACTCGACTGTGTTTTTATTCTTTTCAGAAATTCAAGAATCAATATTGGTGAATAGTTATAGGTTTCATTTATTTCGTTTTTGGAATTGAAATCGGAGCTACATTAATATAATTAATTTTTATATTCTGAAATAATTTCTTCAGAAGATGACATATTTTCATTGTATTTAATCTATAAAATATTTTTATACACGTACTGATTTATTGTACCATCCACTTGATGAATCAAAGTCAATCTTACTTTTATAAACTATCATCGAATACTTTTTGCAAACAGAAAACGATCATAACTTAAAAAAAACTGTTTAAATTAGCGTTAATTGTGCAAATGTTTCTGTAGCGTATATTTTTTGTTTAACATTAACATCAGTGGAAAATGATTCAAAGAAAGTTAATTATTCGATTGTACTTTTCACTATAATGATGATCACGTTTGCTTCAATTATACGCAAATTATAAGATATCGTTTTTAGTATTTAATTATAAATAATTTAAATTCTTGCCGAATAATATTAGAATCTGTTCTTTAACTGCTTTTCATGTATTAATCTACTATGATATTGGATAAATTGCGGTTTTTCATTAATGTTTCGAAAAATTAATTATTTTGAAAAAAATATATATCTTATACTATCTTGTGAACAAATTAACTATTAAATTAATTATTTTGGAGAAATATATCTTTATATAATTTTCCATTGCAGATTATAAAATACCGCGATTTGACGTTCTTGTTTGCATAATGAAAATCAAGTTGATGGTACACCTAACAGTAGATTACAAACGAAGTAAATACATCTCTGAGAAATATGTTGCAGTACTTAAGGCGCATTTCCAGCGAGAGGTGAGTTCTATGAACATTGCCACAGCTTCTATTGTGCACGTTTAAATGGCCACGAAAAATTACGTAAAATCGGCGGAGGTGTGTGACGTAACCTAAAACGAAACGAATGCTACAAGATTTACCCTTTACAATGAATCACCTTTTGTCATGACCGTCCGAAGCATTTTTCTTCTTTCGTTTGCTCGTTAGGTCATGGCACTTCCGCTGGACAGTGAATATTCTTGAATTTCTACCTCGTGCTCGTAAATAAGATCCCTTTGATTCAGATCTATGAGTCTGAAACCTCGTTAGCCGAACGAACAAGGAAGGTCAAAGAAAAAAGAGTACGGATTTGTCTGGAAAGCAATTAAACATACCTTGAAGGAGATTTCTATTCGATGAATGAGATGGGAGTATATAATAATTATTAGTTTGCGAATTAATCGCGATATTATAAACTACATAATTAGTAGATCACGAATATTTATATAGTATTTATAAGAAATTTAACCCGTTTACAGGTTGCTGGTAAATCTATTATCGCTTGTTATATAGATGTAAAATATATTATTTTATTTTTTGTTATGATCGTTCTTATTATTTTTACCTACGTATATATTTGTGTATAATATATGTATTCTTATCAAGGATTATGTAGACATTAAAATGTCTAAGAAAATTTTTGAAAAATCATCCTATTAGAAGTCAAAGGAAACAGATTTTTCATATTTTAATTTTCTTTTACTTATTTCAGTATTATATTATAAAGAATTAAATGTATGGAAATATACAGATCTTATAACACATGGTATGTTAAAATATATATGTGCATAAAGAAAATATTTTTTGTTAAAGAAGAAAAGAAATAAAAATGTATTATGATATATTAGAATGTACAACAATTGTACAATTGTACATTGTGTATGTCACAATTAAAATGTACATATGTATCATCAAATAGATTACACATTTCCTTCAAGAATTTTATTAACTTTAAACTAATTTTATTACTTGTACTAATTTCAGTAATTAATTTTACCAATTTTACTCCAGTGACCTGTGCGTTTCTTTTAGAGATTCTCCACACGCTGGGAGTCATTGCAATTCAAAGAATTGCATCTGCTTCCCGCATCGTGGAATCTCTGTATGGTAATATTCGTAACGGAACAAGTGGCTGTTAAAAAGCAACTCATGAAGCGTGCTGGAGTGAAGGAACAACCAAAAATGGCGTGCAAAGGAAAAGGAAAGAGCCGGACGTTTTATCAGCTCCAGATCGGTGTCCATGAACCCTCGAGTACTGCTTCTCGTGAAAAAAAAAAAA
>CAJDYZ010003118.1:29103-49510 GCA_903986555.1 Heterotrigona itama
TGCCACTATACTGTTATATTACCTTATATTATCATATTATTTACTCAGCATATAATATTACTTTATATTATAAATAATCCTTACTAAAAAAGCAACAAATAACAGTATAAAATTCTATATAATAATAATATATAGTACAATATATCAAAAGCATATAGTATAATATACTAGTATAGTTACCTATAATATAAATAACACACACACAATTTTTAAATAATTTTTTATTTTTCGTAATATAATTTTTTTCTTAGTAAGTGACGTTCAAGCAATAGAATTATTTATTTTTTGAAAAATCAATTTCTGTTTCGTCATTGTTTCATTTTTGCAATGAGTAAACAGTTTTAAAACAAAACTATGTAGTTAATAAATTAAACAGCTCGTTGACCTATTTGTAAAAATCTTTACATCTAATGCATCTCGCAATAATAGAAAAAGAAATCACTCGAGAATAAAAGCAGGAAAACGAAGATAAAAGGAATGATAAGGTTGCTGATAACATTTCGTCACGTCAACTCGCGGAAATGCAACGATACGTTTTGCAATTTATCGTCACAAAGTCATTTGTATGTTTGTTTTAGATTGGATAGGATTCGTTCTGATAAAAGTGTCTTGCCATTAATTTATCATTGTTTATCAGCGGATCAAGAAACTTCTTTGATTTTTTTCTTATTCCTAGAATAAGTTTTTTCGAAGAATAATTAACCACTAACATGACTTAAGATATCCATATTGAGTTTACCAGATAGAAAGTATGAAAAATACATTGTTTTTTTTATTTCGAGAAATTCCATGAAATTATTTGCTATCGTTTATGCTTTAATACAGAATCCACAGGAGATTTAATATTCAGATTTTGTTTAAAAGTTATAATATAATAATAAAAGATTTGAAATATCTTAATAAATAAGATTAATATAATTAATTTCAAGGATAGATTGGTTTAGAAGGATCAATTTTCTAATCTCTTAGATCACTAAACTTTACATCTACTATTTGTGGGGAATGAACAAATATTTAAGGTGGGATTAAATAATCCTACATTGAAGTGAATTAATTACAAGAATTAAAATTACACGAAATGTACAATATCGTATGAAATATACTACACCAAATTTGCATTGATAAAAAATGACAATATTTCGAAATGCACATATAAGTATATATGTATAGCTTAAGAGTATTTGTGGAATTAATGAAATTAATTCAAGCATTCATGGAATTCTTGCCACGTTTTAGTCTCATTCTTATCTATAAAATACATTGGTAAAATTTATACGTTAAATCACGGGCTATACATTTAATATTTGGTAATATATAAGAAAGAATCAATAGCTTCAAAATATTTGTATTCAGAAGATATTTTCTGACCGAAAATAATACTTCGGAAAGACCATTTTGGTTTTTTTATATAACGATTTAACTTTAAGGGGCAAAGTATTTCATCTTTTGCATACGCATATTAGAATATTTTTGACTCACTTTGAAAAATTGAAAAAATTGGTATATACATTGAATATACATAAGAATATACACTTACTATATTACATCGCATTTAATTTGATATTTTTGATTATTTTATATCTTTTTACATGTTTAATAATTTAAACAATCCTATTTTCATATATATATTTTATTAAAATATAATTTCCGTACAACTTGGAACTTTTTTTTTACTATAACATAAAAATTTGTCCCACAGGAAATGAAAATTTAGTCTTCACTTTGAAAGTTCAACGATTGAAACAATCACACTGAATATTTTTATACACTTTATTAAAACAAAATTACTGTGTAGCTTTACTTATTATAATATAAAAATTTGCTCCTCAAAGAATTATAGCTTAATGTCCTCAGTGTTAAATTCTCGATCGAGGTTCGAACGATCTTCAATTCCAACTATTTTATATCATGTTTTGCATGTTCAACAATTGACATTTTATTCGAATAAAATTTCATTATTTTATAACTAGAAACTTTCTTTTATTACGATATAAAAATTTATGTTATCTCGAAGAGTTAGGGCTGAGATTTCACAGTGTTAAGTTCAAAGTACGAACGAAACACACATGACGAAAAGGAGGACAACGATCGAGCCGTCAAGTTGCCGGTTGATCAGGGAGGAATCGCGATCGCGCCTTCGATTCTACCGCGTAAAAATGTCGAGAATGTTGAATGAATCTTTCAAGAAGGATGCCCCGGTGTGTGCGGAATAAATGAATAAAAGAACTCCACGAACCGGCTGGTGACACTTTTACCTATGGTACGCGTGTCCTTGTGTACATTCATTTTTCTGTTCATTTCTTCAGGGCCCGTTAGCAGACGCGGAGGATCTTCGTTTTGATTTCCCTCGGCGATAGCTCGTCACTCGCCACATGTGTAGAAGGATATGAATTATTAGCACGATCGTTCGCGTGATTAATGGAATGGTCGACAGATGATGGCAATGGACGCGACGCGTTACTCATAAAGATGTAATCGTCGATAGTTGAACAGATGATTTTACGATTCGTCAAGTCTTGCTCAGGCCAACGAAATAGCAGACGTTTCCGAATAAAATATTATTTTAAATAGTAAATGATAAATAATTCATTTCATCTTAAATCGTGCACTTTGGAAATAAAATAGTTTACTTCTTATAATGCGTTTTTTTAAAATATCATTTTATTTGAAAGACATTGAAAATATTTGGGCTCTTAATTTATTTTACTCATCTCAAATATTATTAGAGAATATTTTCTAATGTTCCATTATTTGTTAACATATTATTAATGTGTTTAATTTCTGTATAAAGACGTACGTATGGTTTCGAACAAAAAGAGAAGCATATTGTATAGTCGATACAATGTTGAAAAGATTCATTATCAGTGAATTCGATTCATGTTAGTATGATACAGATGTCTATTGAGTAAATATTAAGTATTATGATACAATAAAATACATTAATAAATTTTAATCAATTTTAATAGTTCGAGTAGAAAGGAAATTATAATTGTATGCAAGAAAGTACAAACAATCCACTGATCCTGAATCTTTTCTCAATTTACTTTCAGAACTAAGAAACGTCTCGAATATATATTTACAAGATTGAAATATTCTTTTTTATACTTCAGATCATTAAATTTTATTTGCCAAAATTTTAAGTTCTATTCAAAATACTATTATACTTTATTTAAATTGCGCAGCATCTAATATTAAAAATATTTTTTCCTCAAATATTATACAATTCTAAAGTGTCGTCGTTTGATAAAATATTATTCATTATAAAATTTTACAATCTGCACAATTTTTCGCGAATTGTTTAAGATGTTTTTAAATCAATTCTACGTATCATATCATGAAATATGTAAATATACATAAAACTTTGCTTTACCGACTTTGTGGTTAACAAACGTTTACGGAGGAACCGTTAGCTCGCGAGGCAGATTCTTTCTTGGATGGACATCCGTCCGGCGTACAATGAAGCGAAAAATTGGCAAAACAATTTACATAAGCCTTTGCCTTCTTCGGTGCATGAAATGCGAATCGTTGCATTCACGCGGAACGAGGTTTAAGTTCCTTTTAAACGTTCCTCGACCTAAATTCTTTTCCTAAGTAGACCGATTTTTAACAGAAGTAAAAATTGTTGGTCAGAATGACTTTGACATGTTTCAAGATCATTAAAATCGGAAAGATCGTTCTTATTCTAATTAAATAATTATCAAAGTTTAATAATGAACTTCAGTTCTTCCATAAATTTTTTTTTTTAAGAAACTTATCATACAAAAATTTTTACGTACATTATCGTGCATAAATGTTGAGCGCTTAATGCAATTCCATTAAAAGCTTGATGTATTTTTGTTACGTTTCGACAGTTACAATTGACGAACATTTTTTTATTGTTAGTTTTCTGCATTCTCAAGTTTTATATTTATTTTTTAATGAATATCTGATGTTTCATAAAATCTGTATAAATCTTCTCAATCATTTTCAACAATGAAGATATATTTAAGTCACTTTGTAAAATCTTCAATCATTTAATTATTAGATTTAGTCTTTTTATTTATTTATTTATTTTTTATTTATATTTATTTAATCTTTTTATTAATATTTATTAACTGCAATTATTAATTATATTAAGATTAAATTGAAGAAATTGAATTCATTTCAATTGGATTTTATATTAAAATCGTTTAAAAGTATCTGGATTTTATATTAAAATCGTTTAAAATACTTATATATGGTAATGTATATGTGTATTACGCATTTATATAAAATATTTCGAGAGTGTATTAACATTATGATGAGAGATAACTAATATAGCTAACTAGCGTGAATAATCATTTTAAGTGTTTGATTTATTGGTGTAAAATAAAATATTCTTATTTTAATAATCTGAAATACCAAATAAAATTTAATTTTAATTTTATATTTGAAATATTCTTCAGTCATAAAAATTGAAGAAAAATCAGAATGAAATCAACGGAATATTTGCACTAATTTCGTACATATTCATCTATCATTATAATTATCTATTCCTAATTTATTATACTTTTAAATTATATTTCATACTTATAACACATTAATACATTTTTATTATTTTTTAATTTATGTGCAATTCCTATATCTATTTTTACATGCCTTTGAAACTTCACCAATATAATTATGGACCGGATCTCATTATAATGTTAATGAATTGTTAAAATATCTTTAATAACTCGCATTTAAGATATTTGTGAAATGTTCGAATACTTCCATGAGCAATCTAGAAGGTGCGCTCTAATTAAAAATTATGATAGTTATTTATTACCAAGGAAGTGCGCGTACCTATACTTGCAATTAGAATTCAGATTGAAGGAGTGAAATACCCACGCAACTTTCCGGAAATCCATTAGCATTTGAAAGAATTGATTTCTTCCCTTCTTCCCACAAATCTCTTGACAATTGCTAATAACTGCTTTTTGATCGCATTTTAAATCTCGTTTGCAACATCTTTGAATTATTATCATTAATATTTACCATTAATTCATTAGTTTCGCTTCTTCCATACATGCGTAATAACGTAATTTGGTACACTTGTTATCAGTTTGCTAGAATTTGCGGAATCTGCGTGCAAATATAATATATCTGCGCTTCCTGCCTCACGCGTACTTGGGTTGTTTTTTTCTTTTTTTTCTTAACGCGGAAGAAAACTAGATCTGTAAAATAGATACGCAAGAGATACGCAAGATTACATAGACACGATCTGCGCAAAAGTGATACTAGATAAAGAAAGCTGGTACAAGTTATAAAAAAATATTTGTTTATTTCATATTTTCGCGAAAGAAAAAAGAATTAATGAAAATTTAGAAGAAATATATCGACAGTTATTTTACCAAAACGGAATACAAATGTATTTTATTACACTTTTGTACGCGATCAGAGATTGTCTATAAAAAAATCTATAAAAAAAAAAAAATAAAAATTTCAACAAATAGAATAAACAAATTGCCAGGTAGTTTATGTAATTTTATATTTTTATGAGGATAATTAAGAAAATGAAGCCTAGGTGAAACCTACGTAGAAAATTATTTTAGCTTTACCTTTCACCTTATAACGAGTATTATTGTAACGAGTATATATGTTGTATATTATTTAATATTTACATATTACAAGGAATTTATATATTTTACATATTTTTATATATTATATAATTTTATTATACTTGTTGTATTTATACATGTATTGAATATTTGTATATTATAAAGAGTATTATAATATTGCGTGCAATCTCTGCATTTTTATATCTCTGAATTTTTTATGGATATAAAAATCCACAATTTATCAATTGATAAATGGACTGTTTCTGTCTCCTCTCGCATTGCTAACAATTAATTTGTTCGAAAACGTTGACCGAAAAGCTAAACGACCTCGACTTCAACGGCTGGCTGACCGCCCGTTTCTTCTTCCTCTAACCCGGCAATTATTCGCGTTTCTATCTCGTAGAATAGATTTGCGGTTGTGTAAAAAGTTTTTGTTCCCGACACTCGCGGCTTCCTTTTCAGACATTCAGCCAGGATCTCGTGACCGATCCTTTTTCCCCTTCTTTTCTTTTCTTTAGCTCGACTTTTACTTGCTTCACGAGCGCTCGGCTGTATATCCCATTACGTGGAAATAATTCGTCGGGACATTGACCGTCGGAATGTCGCAAAATTGGAGTAAACATAATTCAGTTAGTAGACTAATTCGGTTAGTAGACAAATTCGTATTTTTTTGAATGTAATCGAAAGCTTATTTCATACCAAAAGTTATAACTGGATTGCAACTACTTTTATGTATTATAAAATTTTTATGAACATACATAAAATTTGTTTTACCTGTTATATATTATGATAAATTCTATACTTTAGGTGTTTTATATATTTTTACATTTTCTACAAATGCATAAAAACCGGACAATTACAATTATAATAATATTAAATATTGAATTGAGTAATAAGTTCCTTCGCCTTTATTTAAGTTATATAAGCAAAAATTGTCTAAAGAATATAGAAATACAAGTAATTGAATTTTTTTTGGAAAGAAATATATTCGAGTGTGTAGTAGAATAAATAAATTATTACTTGATCGAATAAATTTCTTTTAGAGAATGAATTTACATGGAAAGATTGACAAATTTTCTTGGTCTTAAAAATTGATGTCTCTCTTTCTCAATGTACGATATTTTTTCCCACAAAATTATAGAAATTTAAAATCGGAACTAATAAATTTAAAACTTGGAACTAATAATGTAAAACTAATAATATAAACTCGCAGAATCGTATATATTTATGAAATTTCGTATATATATTCGTATATATTTAATGAAAGTACTGAAAGTTTCAGGGACCGAAACGAGGGATGTATTTCTACGTTTCGCTCTCATCGAGTATCACAGCCTCACAGAGTAAATGTACTCTGATTCAATGGCCAAGGACTCTTCGCCACTGTGTATATGCGTAAAACGGACCCAAAAAGTACACCTGATCGGCCGATCGTGTCGCCCGAGCATTATAACGGCCGAACGCTCGCCCTACCATTTGCATATCATGTTCAGTCATTAAGGTAGCAAATTAGAGAGTCGAGAAAATTATTAGTGATTTTTAGTTGATTCATGATGGTATTCTTTCTCTCTCTCTCTCTCTCTACGTGTTGCTCATTTACGAGCCCTTAAATACTTGTGCTGATATTCTAAAATGTGAGCCAATGTCTTCGTCACAATCTACTTCGACCAGAGACATTAAAATTTAGAGTGTTTTCGTGGAATGGATTGATGGAAGTGGAAGCTTACTAACATGGATCATAGAGTTTCTATTTCCTATACAGTCATTTACAAAAATCTCCATATTTCCATTAAGTTTCAAATACGATAGAACTCCGTTTATTTATTCATAAATATTTATTCGAATGAAATATTATATTCAATTAATTCTTGATTCAAGACACGTGTGAAATGTTCGAAGTACAATATTCCTTATATTATTTAATAAGTAAACTTTTATAGTGATCATGGTGGAGAAATCA
The DNA here is from genome assembly GCA_903986555.1 of Heterotrigona itama. NCBI lineage: Eukaryota > Metazoa > Arthropoda > Insecta > Hymenoptera > Apidae > Heterotrigona > Heterotrigona itama. The sequence goes on from CAJDYZ010003118.1 coordinate 36,622, forward strand.
TCGTGTTGAAAGAAATGATTCTGCTATTGTGAAAGTGGAGACTTCACGCTTTGAAATGAGCAAAACAAATCGATTGTTTTGCGATTTTTTTTAAAAAAAATTATCAGAAATCAAAAAATCTAAAATATTTATAATATTCATGGAAGTGACTGTACATAAGTATGATGAAGTCGTAACTAATTAGTATTTGAAACGTACGTGAAACGCGTGAGATGTCAAGTTGCTAAACAGATTATTCCACAGTCTAACGGTCTCAATTAATAATCTCACCTATTTGAAACACACATATCCGCACTTCAAATTTACAACGTCTCGTCTTTCGCGTTTCTACGAATTTCACTTTCACTTTTACTTTTTATCTGGTAAACAACAGGCCGAGCCATCTTCTTTAACGTGAAATTAAATTATTTCAACGTATCATCCTCGATGGTTATTAACTGTCGTATGATCCTCCTTGAAGGATCGTTAAAAAACGAGCGTGCAAGTCATTATCGGTCCATTCGCTTCTTCCTCGCGGACGTTATTAACCTTGGCGTGGGTAACTTGCATCATTCTGGCTCCCCTTAATTCGAGAAAATTGATAAAATTCGCTCCGTACCCTCCGCGTTATATCGCCGCCGTTTTCACGTTAGCCTGCGATCCGGGCTAATAAATAATCGGCTCGCGTAATGAATTCGAACGAGCAACCACCACTTAAAGGTACCTTTAAAACGGGCCCTGCGGTTTTTTCGCTTTACCAAGAAAGGCTTTTGAACTTCTTATCGTCGCACGTCGTGATTTATTCGAAGAACAATATTCCACTGGGATCAGGGAATGATTGGGGATTTAGGATCTATTATTTACAGAGAGACTTTTAATTCGCAATTAAGAGAGATTTTTAATTACTCACATTAATTTTACTTTAGTTTCGAACGCTGTTGTTGGATTATAGATGATTAGAAAAATTTGTTAGATTGGGTATTAAAATTTAGTCAATTCCATCATTTAAATTAAAATTTTCAAAACTTAAAGTAATTTTTGAGTGTTTATAGCTGCTAGTAATACCAGTTGGTAGTTAAAATAGGAAACAAATAAAAAGTTAGATAAATAATTTTTCAACCTTAATTTATTTTCAGAATAAAATGAAATGGGATGTAAGAAATTGAAATGGGAATATTTTAAATTTTAACTCATTTTCAAAATAAGAGCGAAGAACTTTCATTTTCGAATCGAACAAACTTCTGAAGAACATGAAGCAACAGAGACGTAATTAAACGACCTCTTCAACTTAAACCAACTCGACGTTCGATGTTACAGAGGGTATTACTTCACAAAAATTAATCCCATTCGCCAAGTAAATTGTCTTTATGCGAGCAGCGTGACATCGTACGTCTCTCTCTCTTTTTTTTTTCTTCCAAACATCACTTCATCCACAACGGAGCGAAATAAACGCGGCGTAGTGTAAACCGCGTTAAATTAAATTGAATGAACGAACAAGTTTCTAAAGATATGAGGCGTTTACGCTCTCGCGTTTGAATAGATTTTTCCAACTAATGGCAACGAGGGGTTGGCGAGCTTCCACGCCATGGACATTAATTGCGCCGATTGTACGCGCGCGTACGTGCGAAGGAACCTGAATTACGGGGTCTCTGAACGCGAGTGAGAACGTGTGTGTGTGTGCGTCGGAGGTGCACAGTGCACGGAACGAGAAGAGGAGAGAAAGAAAAGAAGCGCAAAGAGATGCAAAGAAGCGGTTGGTTATTTATAGGTTGCGCCCGGTTCCGAAGCCTTGCAAGCAAAGGGCTTCCTCTCGTTTGCGCTCCCCATCGGAGCGTGGCGTTCGAGAAAAGGCAAAAAGGAAGCGGCGTGCAGGATCCACGGGCGATCTTTATTATTCCTCGTCATTATTCGTTCGATGCTCGAGCACGGCGAGGTGGTAACAGGTGCATTCTGTTCACTTTCTTCGGCTGGCGCCTCTGTTCGCCGATCCTGTCCTCTGCGATTGCGCACGATCTTATCATCTTATTTTCCTTCTTCACGGCGAAAGGAATGTAGAATCGAAAGAGGACGTTCAGATACAAACAGATTGAACGGAAATTTTATGTGCGTCCGCATGAACAGTGGAGAGTATAAATGAGAGTATAAATGAGTATCAATTTCTCGTAAATCATGTTTCATTGCCGTTGATATACGAAGATATACGAAAATACCATTCCACACAATTAAGACAATTTTTATATTTTATTTGTCTATAACAAAAAGTATTATTATTATAAAGAGAGGTATAAGTGGTTTACAAAAGTATTTGAATTATGTTATGTGTATAAAACATTTAAAGATTTTATTTGCATTGTAATGAGACACCACTGTCACGATTATGTCGGTGAAAATTTGGAGATGAACATAAACGAATCAGTAACTGTAGAGTTAACATATATCATTTTTTTATTATCGCTAACAATAAATTATACGAAAAATAAATACTACAAGAATATTTTGCACAATTAACACTGATCTAGCAATTTTTCTGTTTGCAACAAAAAGTATTACGTATATTGAAAAAGTATAACATTCACTATATATATCATATAAAATTCTGAAATTTTATCAACAGTACAGGGAGATACGACTGTTCTAATTATATTGGTTTTGAAATTAATCTAAAAATGAACAGAAGTGAATTATGGCTTTCGATTGATAAATTATTTTTGTCAATGACTTATATCATTAAAAAATCTCTTTAAAATCTGTGATGCATGTAAAAACATTTGTACAATATATTTGTTTTCTATACTGACATTTTTGTAGGATTTTAAACAAAATTGGTATTCATTTATTAATTTTATCTACGTGTTATTAAAGATGTTATTTATATCCACGTGATTCAAATCATTTATATGTATTGATTTTTATTAATTACTAATTCATTATCGAAGAATTAATAAAATCTTATGAAATCTTTTAACACGTTAATATGAAATTTCTCGCGAAACTCGGAAAATATAAAGCAGAGAAGCACTTATATTCAAATTCAAAGTGCAATGTAAGATTAAGTATTAGATTTTTGACGTGAAACTTGATAATTAAATTAAATAAAATAATAAATAATAATATTATTGTACTTATAAAATGTATATCTTTTTTTTTAACGATGGTGTATATTATTAAATCAAATAATAAATTCTTAGAAGAAATAAAAATCTATTTAATCAAGTAATTAATTTATTTACTCTAAATATATATTTCTTACCGAAAATACAATTTAATTATTCTTTAGATAATCTTTGCAACATACTTAAATTTATATATTAAACAGAACCGAATGAACTTATTATTATTACTCAATCCAATATTTTGATGCTTAAAATTACTTTATTAAAAGTTCGCGTGAAATAAAATTTGACGATATATCATGTAAATTCTATTCTTTTCTTTGATCTTCATATTTGTACGATATCCAAAGAATTTACCTTATGCTCCACGTACAAAAGACAAAATATAAAACACGTTGGTTGAAACGAATCGATAAATAACGATAAAAGAAAGAAAGAAAGAAAGAAAAAAATCGAACAACTGCAATGCATCGGGCAAAATGAAAATTCCAACAATGTCTCAGTCAGTTGGCTCTGAACAAAGATTACAACCCCATCTCGGTGAGTTCTTTCCCGTGGCTGAACGGAAAAATCAGAGAGACAGGAGAATCGAGTTAGTCGTTCGTAGCGGAATAATTCATGGATCAGGGCTGAGTACACGGGACCGGGTCCAAGAGGGCCGGCACTTCCGCGCTTTATTCCGCTGCTCGTTAATTCACTGACTTTTCCTTCGAATGAATCGCCTCCTCCCTTGCTGGAATCCAAGGTAAAAACGACAGCTATAATCGTTCGGACAGTCGCGCGGACGGATTTTTCCTTTCGGACATTTATGGTTACAGAGGCCTGAGATACGGTCCATTGTACTCCGCTTCCTCCGCGATCGTATATTTTCTGTATGCACGCTGATGCATCGGTGCCCTCTCTACAACCGTCTGCCCATTGCAACCGTATTCTACTACCCAGTTTTCTACTCGTGTTTCCACGCCGGCGGCTATTCTCCTCCCCGACCGCTCCTTTGACACGTTGATACAATTAACAACTGACTCTCGCAAACGAGGTCGTTTGCATTTAAATGGTCAGAAGCTTGGAAGAACCGTGTACTTTATCGATCGGTTTATTTTGTCAAATTGGAACGTTTATTTTATTAAATTCGCTATTGGTGGTTAGGAAGCATGTATATGTGTATCATACGCGTTTGTTATATACATGTGCTACAGGTAAATATAAAATTGAAGTATGCAGATGAGTCTATAAATGCTTCATTGAAAAGTTATTAAAAAAAAAATACTAAGTATGAGACGATGATGGATTAGTCGAGAAGGACCAATCTTCTAAATCATCAGACTTTACATCTTTTCTGATTTCTGCTTAAAATGTTAATGTAATTTGTAACGTAAAAATATTCATTATCTGCGAAAGCGATGAATTTAGAATACAGAAGTAACGAAATGAATTGATTACATCAGATAAAAGCTGCATGTGAAGAAATTCGGACTACAGTAAATTTAATAGTACAATATTTCGATATCAATTTTGCATTGATAAAGGAGGATGATATTTCGAAATACGTATAAGTTATAACTTTTTAATAAAGTATTTATGAATTTTTTGCTACATGACATTTTAGTCTATTACTGTCGCTCAAAACTTAGTTTATAATAAAATCTATGAATATAATATATATTCTTACTGTTAAACGATGATTTATTGAAAAATCTTTTTACGTATACATAAATTATTATCTCATAAGTTAATACTTAGTACTCAAGTTTTAAGTATTAAGTTAATATTTAAAATTAAGTTAATTATTTTTTAAGTAAATAAATGTTTATTCACACTGCAAAATTAAATAAGGATTTTTGATGTTCATTGTTAAAAATGGAAGCCATTCTATGGAATAAGAGTGCATTGAATAGGTACATAGAATTTACAAAGCAAATTGTTACGTAATAAAACTAATTTATTCCTATTCCTCAAATTATTGGAATAAAATAATTAATTATAAAGTTACAAGACTCTTTTTTGCCGGAAATATCTTTTTCCAACTATTAAAAAGTTAACTCAAAAATTCTTCTTCTGGTATTTGATATTACATTTCTCTATTTTCAAATTAAATAGTTAGACAATAAAATTAAAAATAACTCGGAGTCTTTCAAACGTAATCCCATATATCGCATATTACCAACAGACGTTTACAGCAGCTCTGGTTGGTTTAAAATAATAACGTAGACGATCCAAGGAGAACCGAGTTAAGGATTTCCGCACATTTATTACGTTATCATCGAACAGCAAAAACATTCGTTATACCATGCGTTTGAGTTTAGTGTAAAGTACAACATTTATTGCAAAATTTAATTGGTAAAAACGAATTTCCATTTAGAGTCAATTTCTGTTCCCTTCAAAGTACCAAACTACATAAACATCTCTTAGATTCACTTATTCGTTCGCTATAGATGTATTTCTTTTCTATTTTAAAGTTTGGTTCCACACATGTCTATGGAACCATTGAGAATCATGTCAACTATAATAAAAAAAAAAAGAACGAAAGAAAGAAATGACCATTTTTAACCGTAATATTTTTCATTCCATTTTCCATTATAATAATGACGTAACAATAAAAATCAGTCGTTTGCATATAAGAAATTCAGTGCCGTGTTGAAAAGGATTGAAATATATTCAGAACGTGAATGCGTTAATCTCTCGAGGCTTCTCTAGCCGATAAGTTGAATGCTTTTGTCGTTTCTCTACCGACGAGGCGTTGTCCACGGAGCATCCTCGAAGGAAAAAGAAGGAGCAGGCATGCACAGTGAAATTCCCACGGGAATTCCGCTTCGTTATTCCGGAATTCGCGTTGGAACGAGCACGCGAGAAACAATCGCTGATAATTGCTGATAATCGACGACCCTTAACCTTGCGAGGAAAATGCCGGGGGAATGTCAGCCTTTTTTACCGAAAATTACAATCGATGTTCTCCCTCTCACAACCGCCCCCCTCCCTCTATCTATCTATCTATCTATCTATCTATCTTCCTTTTTTTGCTCTTTTGTTTCCCTTCTGGTCGTCTAACAATTTCATCCACGGAACCCAGAGTTCGACGAACCTTTGCTTGAGAAACGTTGACCCCTCTCTCGGATGCTGTAATTTAGGATTAACAATTGGTGAGGTAATAGAACGTCGAACACGGAGATGTTTGAAACATGCGTTTCTCGTTGAGCAATAAAGAATAATGGTTCTTAGTGAATTCCATAGCGTGTGAATTTTAAGAAGTCTGTAATATCTTTTATTCGTCGTAAAGATTCGATATCCGGATGATCAGGACTTTCTATAGTGCTGGGTTATTATTATCTCTTGCCAATTGTATTCTTTCGCGAAAGCGACGTGAAAATATACCAAACAAAGCGACAGTGAAAATGTACCAAATTTAAATATATTTAAATATATCAAATTTATAAGACACGTGATACTGAAATTAATGAATGAAAATTAATGAAAGATACTTAAATTACTTTTTACAAATTCTTGAAATTATATGATCGTTTACGTTAATCTTCAAATTATTCTTCACTTAGCTGTGAAAACTTGCACCGTATCATTTCGTATGCAACGATATAATCATTTTTTCAGCCAACGTCATAGATATGATGATACAGCCACAGATTAAAATGTATGCACGTACATTATGCCTGTACTGCAATTTCTGACGATCCCTAAATAAATTTGTACAAATAAAAATCTGACAACATATCAATATAACATTATCGAAGTTAAGAGCATTTACCGACTCGAATCTTTTCGAAGAAACTCGAGAGAAAAGACTTTTCATGTGATGGGAATTCGTAAAAAACAAGAAAATTAATTTGCTTCATGTTTTATAATTTTTCGTCGTTATCAGATCCGACTTCGACGAATGAAATATTGTCTCCGACGAGATCAGACAAACAGAATTAAAAAAAAGGAAATTGAACTGAAACTCCGTTGAATTTGAAACCTCTGACTAAGTTTTTAACGATCTGTTCGATTTTACGAGAAAATGAGAAAATTGAAAGATAATATTTATTTCTAATTAAAGTCCCTGTTTTCATGTGATTTCCACTTTTATAAAAGTCAAGAAGAACAGAAAATACTTTTTATATATTTAATTTCTCTATGTAAAAGAATTCTATTAGATGTGAAATCTATTAAGATTTTTTTATTAAACTTCAATATCCCTCTTAAATCTCTTTGATTAAGTGGATCTGATAACAACAAGTTTTATCTTCTTCTAATCAATACTTTTTTAAAGCAATGACAATTCTACATTTCCAATCTTTATATCAAGTGTTCTGGAAGATTGAATCAGTATTATATTAATACGTGTCCATTTTATGGTACTGTATACAGTCGAAAGTCTTAAACTCTTTCGATTTTTAGTATCCAATCGTATCAATTTTTAGTTTTGAGAATGATAAACTTTTTAAATATTATTACATATTAACAATTCATAGATTTTTTTTTCATCGTATTCACATTTCAAAAATGAGGAATATCCATTTTTCGTGATTTTTCGTTTCATACATTTCGTTTGTAACAACTAAAACTATAGAATTATCAATTCACAATTATTGTAACATTCAGAATTTTTTTACAAAATAGTATTGAAGATTTGGTGTATTGGTTCAAAAAAAAAAAAAAAAAGAAATGTCCAATCTGCATTTATTTACTATTCTTGTATTTATTGTTCTTATATAATTGCTAGACTGTTAGAATTTTTATGTATTTATGAAAAATCTAGAAAACTCGCATAATACAAATAATATGGAATAGAACGTTTAAAGCAACATTTAATTTTTAAATATTTTATTATAATTATATTATAATTATATTATAATATAATTATAATAAATTATATTTTAAAAAATATTTCTAACAATATTTAATGAATAAATTGATTTCCTACGTAGACTTTATTTTTATAGTCATCTTCATAATAATATAAAATTGCAGTCTAATGGTTACCGTCACGTAATCTTCATTTTATAAAGATGTCAACAACAATAAATACGATTTTGACGAACTAAAACAGTACTAAAACATAATTCTTTGAATGAAGCTGGTTTGTGACGTTTCTTCTTTCTTTTTTTCTAGCGAAGTTTCTTCCAGGAGCAAAACGACCGTTTTCGTGACAATATTTGGCAGAGATCGATTGTTTCTTTTTCGTTCAGATCGTATGTCGATTGAGATATTAATAGCAGAACCAGTTGCCGAGCGGTCGTGCGTAAAAGTAAACGTGCATATGCGGTAATGTAGAAAAGAAAGAGGTGCATCAACGTAATGCAAAACCAGCAAGGACGTGCTATACCAAGCATGATTTGCAACGATCAAACAGACGCTGCTTCTTGTCGCCATTGATTTACGACGAGACGAGATTTCGTTTCACGTCGCTTATCATCGTGAACACGATTTACCTGCGAGAGGTGATAACTCTCGAAACGTTAGGAACAAGAACATGACAACACGGAATCTTAGCAAGGATTACAGGTTTATATCCTGTTTATTTAAAATATTGTCAAAATTGATGGGTAGATTTCTGGAAGCAAACAGAACAATTACGACTGTTATTCGTGCCATCGTCGTGCCATTCGTGTCGTAAATTTATAACCATTTTATTTCCGTTTCATTTGACCTTTTACCGCGTCTCGTTTTCGTTCAACGATTCTTAGAATTAATTATCATACTTTACGAGCTAATTGTAAAAACATGATAATTATTCGATATGTTGTTAGAACCTAATTTGTTCATTGTTTGAAAGATGTTAACTCTATCAGTTTCCTATCGGTTTGTCCAATCTGTTTTTGAGCTAAATATGATTTTATAATTTATAATTTAATTATATAAAAAATTATAAAATTATAAAATAAAATAATTATAAAATTATAACAGGAAATATTATTTTAATATGATTTTAGAAAATTAATTTAAGTAGTATACTATAGTATACTATAGTAGTATTGTATATAATTGTATATAATATTATAATTATAATTGTACATATATAATATTGTATATAATTGTATTGTAGTATTGTATATAATATAAGTAGTATTGTATAATGTAAGGAAATAATTTATAGTTTTTAGGAAAGTAACTTAAATAGTTTTATCATATGTTATTGAGAAAATGATATTTTTCGTACAATTGCTCATATTAATATTCAAACATGAAATATTTGAATTGTTACAATTTCGTGAGACAAAATCGTACAATAGTAAATCTGGGTTCATATTAAGGCTTGAAGCCTGTATTTTCAAAATGTATCATCGGATGGAGAAGTGAAGATACTTTCCTTTTCGAAAATGTTATAAATTGTCATAGCACATAGAAACATAGAAAAATTTTTTCATTTGAAGGCTGAAGTCTCCTCCCCGTACAATGATGTACGATTTTGTTTTCACAATTTTGAATATCAGGTGAAAAGGAATATAACAAGGATGAAATTTTTTAAATTTTCGTTATCTAAGACTTAGATTCTAATTTAGGAAAAAGAATTTAGAAAAAAAATTAGAACAGTAGATGTTTTAGATATTTTGTATATTTTTGCATGTTATTTCGATTCCCCTTCTTTCTCTATTTTAAATATTTAAACTTTGACAAATGTACATACCTACACCTTTTATTTTTTGGACAAAATCAGCTTCTATGTACATTTTTCTGAGAAACAAAAAATATTACGATTATAACTTCTGTTGTTAAATATAGTCAACTAAAATTCTTGCAATGTAGAAAGATAATGTTGCGGATAAAGTATTTTTTTACATAAAGAGGTCATTATTTCTTTTGAAACCTTATTCGAAATTTTTGAGCAGGAATTTTTATACACAATTTTTAATAGTTATTGCAAAATTAATTTTTATTATAATATCATACGTATAATATCTACTAAGTTTATAGAATTTCTTCTCTTTATTTGATTGATGCCAATAACACTGTCTATTGTAATAATTATTAATCATTTAAACACTCGTTTATCATAAATACTTAAATGATGAATAAAAGTATAGTACATAAAAGTATAGAACATAAATATTTTGTCGAATGATTAATGAAAATAATCTTGACTCGGTTGAATCAGAATGAATTTTTTCTTAATAGTTGCAATTCATGCAAGTAATAGTTTTGGGAAGTTTATTGTAAACAATTGAATGATAGAAAGATAAAAGAACAAAAGTCCTTATCACAAATTCCATAAATATCGAACAAAGTATCGGTTTACTATTGATCTGTATTAATATCGATTTTCATAGTATTGTAGAAAACAGCTTTCATTCGACGTTATTACACGTTAAGTGTATGAATTGAGATTACCTCGTATGAATATCCCAATACTTTCAAATCTCCTTGGAACAATTTTTAATTCCTTTGTTAAGGAAATAACTTTACAAGATTACAAAGTTCAATATTTTTCGACGAATCGGAATCGGGACCATTATCAGTCGCAGATCGATAACAAATGAGATTACATTTAATCTATAAAAAACCTTCATTCGTGATGTCTAATATAATTGATTAATAATAGATACTAATAATTGATTAGTACTAGATTGCGGATTTTTATGCAAAATCACGTTTCTGAAAATATAGTTAGAAGAAACAGAACTTGGCTAGAAAATTCTTTTACATACCAAACATTATAAAAAGCATTATACTTTGAATATTTTACATATTTTTTTCATATTACATGCATTCTGTGCAACTTTGCATCTTTAAATTTCCCAAAATCTGCAGTCTGGTAATCGCTCTATTTCACAAAAATTCGTCGATCAATTTGGGCAACATTTTATACGAATAGACTGTAGATCAAAGATTTCAACTGTCACGTTCTTACTCTCAACGTGAGTTTCCACGTGAGATCAGACAGTGGAAAACAGTGCTGTTGGGAGGAAATTCTCGCTGCATCAACCGCCCAAAATATTCGAGTCCATCATCGAACCGTTTAAATTCCCCCGAGCATGGTAAAAATTTCGTCGAGCAACAATCCAGCATGAGAACGAGCGAATTTCGTCGAAGAGGCGACTCGTATCCGACGTTCGCCTCGTGTAATGTGTAACAACAGCATCGAGCGTATAACGATCGGGACACGGTTTGTGCCCCCTTCCACCTGGACGTAGCCACGATTCCTTCTTGTGTACACGCGCGAACACGCATACGCACGCACGTGCAGGGGGTACCGACTTACGTAGACGTTGAACACACACGTGGAAGCCAATTGGAGAGCCAAGACTTGGCCAACTCTTTATAAGTAGGAGCCATCCGCGTCCTCAGGACTTACTCCCTCTCGAGAACGTGCCACGATCGGCAAACGATTTCCAGAATAGTTCCTGAAAACATCGCCGGGGTCTTTCTCGCGTCTTACTTTCGAATATCTCGCGGCCCGCACAAGATTGTGATTCACGCGAACATTCTCGACATCGTTTGGAAATCAACATATTCGTCGTCGATGATGAGGAAGTCCTCCGCTAATTGAAGAGGACTTTCGAGAGTTTAGAGTTGACCCCACGTACAACAGGTGAGTAGCGTTGCTCTCTTGGTTTAATGGCACGAGTGTCTTTTGATCCTTCGCGAGCGAGTTATCTTCGCGACAAGATTTCGAAATTAATGTCAGAAATTAATATTACCGGCTGGTAATATGAAGTTGAGCTTATGGTGATGGATGTAAGAGATGAGCGACACGTAAGAAAATAGATTTACGTTGTTAGAAATGTACTTCAGAATTGATTAATCCCATGATATATACTTCAGAATAGACCAACGTTATAAAAGATACTTTAGAATAGGCTAATGTTAGCCTTGCAAACAGTACGATACTTAGTAGATTATTAACTTTCTTTCGTTCGTCTTTCGTGTAATACAAAAATTAATTGAAAGTGTACTCTGTTATAAATTTACAAAATTTCAACGAAAAATTATGAATTTGCCCATACTGATAGTTCCAATGTTAAATGAATAAATAAATATAAACTCTGATGAATGAGAAAAAATGTATAATAACACAATATAGGACACTAAAGGACAATAAGTGTTTATTTATATATATTATACGAAGAAATTTATTATTGTTCATTACTGTAACAATTCGGTAGTAATATTCTAGAATAAATTCTAAATATGATATTCTCTGGTTGTAGTGGTACCATGGTGTAAATGGTGTAGAATAATTAAAATAAAATAAATACTCTAACTAAAAAAAATTCATGAGCAATTAACGCTATAAAGTGAAAAATGTGCTTTCGTTGTACTTTTATATTGTAACATAATATCTCACAGAAACTAAATATTTCCTCCCATAGGCAACAATCTATAAATTTCACGTGACGGTCAATGTGTTAACGATTCGATTTCGATAAACTATCATTTCTAGAAATATCATGTCGTGAGTGAACTTGGACAATATAGAAATTGACAACAGTGTTATATTGTCAGTGAATATTATGGTGTTTTTATTTTCCGACGACAAGATAGTTTCTCTATAAACAAAGGATTTGAAGTTCGTTAAATGTTGTCTTCCCTCATTTCTCGAGTGAATGTGGATTTACGAGTGTAAACCTCGCGAGTATGTGTTCCAAATATTGCTACATACACACAGTGTGATCGAAATACAGATTAACTGTTATTGAGTGGCTACTAAACGAGATTAGTACGGTAGAGCCTTCTATCTGAAATCCCATTATTTGAATATTCGAATAATATTATTATTTCGAAGATTTTATTATTTGAATATTCTGTTGTACTGTAATATTGTGGCAATTTCTATTTCATAATTTATTTCATTATATATTGTGTTT
>CAJDYZ010003123.1:5965-16459 GCA_903986555.1 Heterotrigona itama
AAGACTAAAACTTTCGAAATAGAGTTCGAAAATTGATCGATTATACTTCAATTTGGTTAGTAATTTGGTTCGAATAATCGATACGAGGATATTCTATGTGCAAACACTAAGATGAAAAATGTAAAATAAAATTTTTCTAATTTTCAAGAAAAATAGTTCTTTGAATATAATAGAAGAATTCGTTGAAAAAACGGATAAATTTTCGAGCCAGACTTTCTCGAAAGCGAGGCACCTTAAATATCATAAAAATTCTATTCGTCGTGTATAGAATCAGCTAAATTGAAATATAATACTGATAAATTTTCAAACTCGATTTCCTCTGCGAAAAAGCTTCAACGAAGAAAACTTTATTCCTTCTTTTCGACTCGTTTCTTCACGAACGATCACCTCCTTATTACTCATCGTCAGTTGTATCATCCTGAGGCATCCTGTATATATCTTCCTTGCTTCGACACTTACTTAACAACAGACGCAGAAATGGAAAACGTTCTACTCTTCCTTTTCCTTTCCCCCCCCCCCCACTTCCTCCTCATAACCAACGACTCAAATCGTCCGAAATTGTTTGCAGTGTAGAACTTCTTTATTCGTAACAAGTCTCGTGTCACGCGGTGAGCAAATTACAAACACGGCGAGTAGAACTACGTAGGCCGACTAATTACTTGACTTCGTCAAGCGAATATATTATCTAGGGAAATTCTTACGACGTAATATTGCGGATGCTAGAATGGAAAAAGCTATTGTGTACGGTATCTTAATATTGTTCCTGGTAACTAACTTCCTCCGTGTCGTGCAGATCGTTACATAAACATGTTCCTGAAAGAACATTTTAACAAGAACCAGTTGCAGATAACTGCGGATACTTTTCCTCGGAGGATTAAAGAGAGTTTCTTATCTGCCTCGGTCTATTAACATCGGCCAGTAGACAGCCGTGATTTATCAGACGGTTTCACAAACAGTGCAATTTTTTTTTCACACGGCAATCCTCCCTCGTCATTGTGTGCTCCATCTTCCCGATCGAAGGGAATCTCCTTTGCCGGCGGCAAATTAAATCTAAACACCCGGCGATTATAGTGAATAGCGGCGGTGCGTAAACTTCATTTTTACCGTGCCGTGGCGTGTGTAACTTTCCCGCCACGTTCGACACAGCTTTCTTCCAATTATTACGGTTATTATTACAGGCATGATTCACCTCATCTTTTATGCATATTAGGAGGCATTTTCGAATCGAGAAACTTCGAGAACGCAAAATGAGAGTTTTGAAAATCGATATGTAGAAACATCAGCAAAGAAATTCAATGTAAATTCGTATTCGTTCGAGCGATATACTTGTTTTTAAAATTTTTTAAACGACAAATAATTCTAATGTTCAATGTTGCGTTTTAACAACTATATATAAGACTTGCGAGACACCTATCTGACCGAGTTGAAATCTGTGTACGTATACCGGACGAGGCGAACCGACGGATTCAGATGTTCGGAATTTTCGCAAGAAAGAAAAAAATGAGAAAGTCTTACCAAGGAGGAGTTCGCCTAAGTGACGTTCGTAACCAAGAATGCCTTCCTATGGTTGAATTGGGGCTTCTTGGATTTCTAATAAAAAAAAAAAACAGAACAAAGAAACTTGATGAATATACGTCGAGGGACTACAGCTTATAGAAATTCTAATAATAGTGTATCGCTACATTGCAATGCAATGTTTTGAATAATTCTACTGTTAAACAGTTAAAATTTTATTAATCTTTATTTTATTCATTAAACAGTTAAAATTTTATTATTAATCTTTATTTTATTCATTAAACAGTTAAAATTTTACTATTAATCTTTCATCAATTATTTTATTTTATTCATTAAACAGTTAAAATTTATTTGCTATTAATCTTTCATCAATTATTTTATTTTATTCATTAAACAATTAAAATTTTGCTATTAATTAATTAATCTTTCATCAATTATTTTATGGATGACTCTTAATATCACATACATATTCTATGTTAGAATCCCAAATCAGCTTAATATCGTATTCATCAGAATGCTAAATTAATAATTTACATAAATGTTTACAATCTGCATTATCTATAGATCAGTGGACTGTATCACGGTTGGAAGGCACGTAAATTTCAATTATAACTAATAAGTTAATCAAAGTCGCGAAATCAAATTCCAATTTTCTTTTTACATTGATTATTAATAACCCTTGCCAATGGTTAAAATTTTAATAATTACAAAAGATATAATTGCAATTATATAATTAATACAAGAAATATAAATAAAACAAAATAAAATAAATAAAATGTTATATATTCTTAAATATAATTATAAACGCGCGCACGTGTGTGTGTGTGTGTTACTACTTACACAAGGAAGCAGTAGAAACGCGGCACAGTCCGGAAGAAAACGCGAAGGATTAATATTAATACTTCCGGAAAGAAGATAATAAGATGAAAGTCTTTTTCTCTACACATCGTATTACATGTTAGCAAAGCATTGATTTTACCGTAGGAGCAGATCTGCTCGAATGATACTCGAATGATAAAATGTGAGAAAGCCTGTATTGAATTTCGGCATGCAAAATACAACGTGTACGTACGATTTCGCAAAGCAATCACTTTATTGCCCGACGTGGAAACGGATTTCGATCAACAATTTCGAAATAAGTGCAATGTAAAATGAATTATTATTATACTATCGAATATTTTCACACGTATAAATTGTTACTTTAAACAAGTTTCAGGATACGTATTATTATTATAAAAAAAAACACTTATTATATTATATCCCTATAATTTTTACAATGCTTTTCAAGATAATCTGGCTTCTCCCTATTAGAATCTACGTTGAAAACGAAAATGAAAATTATCTTCCTAATTACCCTAGTTATCCTCCTAAAAGAACAGTACACGTGTGCTAAACGATCAGAGTACCCTCTACAGGTCACGTCCGGAAACTGAAGTATTTAAAAATACTCGCGCGCAAAATTACGTCGATCTTTTCAAATCAGTACAAGTACTGTTGATATTATGCAAAAAAAAAACCGATCAATATACAGTTAGTATATAGAACAAGAGAGAGAGAGAGAGAGAGAGGGGGGCAACGAACTTACTTGAGAGAACTGTTGCCAGTGGGTGAAGGCGCGGAACTGCTACCACCTGGTGATTCCACCCCGTCATCAGCGTCACCCTCGACGGATCCAAACGCCTCGTAACTTTCCTCTTCTTCGTGATTTCTCGCAGACTTAACGTTACAAGGTAACGCAGAGGCATCGGCGTGTTCGGGACTAGCGGAATAATGTCCAGAGTCTTCGAGATTCGGATTGATGAGATTATGCAGGTCAACCGACATAGAAATCGAGGGCGGACCGCTTTGGCTCCATTCGACGGCAGCAGGAGCTCCGTTTACATGACCACCCTCGTCCTCCGCGCGGTATGATTGGCGGGTGCTCGGTAAGATGGCGTCACCATCACGAGCTACGTCACTGTCAGACACGACGACACGTGATGTAGCCACGCTATTAGCTGGTGAGACATTTACGCCGGGCGAACTGGAGCTTACCATCCTTCGTTATCGTCCAGATTGAAACGAAAGCTCGACGACCAACGAGAACCGAGGGATGCCAGAGAGCTCCTTCGATCACTGATTACCTCGCCGGTAGAACCGGTCGTTACTGAAAAACGTCGTTCTAATGAGTCAGACGGTCGGGAAGACAGTAAGAGAGCAAAGCAGATCGCGAATAAAAAGATGAAATGGAATGTAACACGATCTCCGTATCTTTTTAACACGCGTTGCCGACCGGCAGACTAACGGCAAAAGCTTCTCCTCCGGAGGAGAACGAAACGAGATTTTTACCTGTAAAAACATCTCGCATATAATTTACGGGGCGATAGTACATATCTGTAATCTGTGTGAATGCACAATTAATGAATATGGAACGTTATGCAGCTTAGAGTCCGAGAAAAGCGTGAGAACCAACCGCACTAACAATAAGTCACGGTGCACTGAGTCAGACCTCAAGATATAAGAAATGTCCAAGCAACTCACAAGTTAAGTGCTCATATACCTACTCACATATATACTATATATTTGCATTGCTCAAGGTCAAGTAATATCTTCCTGTTCAAGCAAAATTTAAAAAAATGTCATTCGTTTTACACTGCTTAAGAGATAAGACAGCATTTTCTGTATCATCTAGTGATTTGCAAAAGATGTGCACGTCAGACAGATATAATTGTAACAAATGTATTTTATATTTTCAGTAACAGAATGACTGATTGAGGGCAGTGAAAAGAAATACATATAATTATATTCGTTCCATGGTGAGTCATCTTTTTGAAGGACTTTAAAAAATTAGAAGATAACGATTACCACTAATTTTAAGGGTCATTTTAAATAAATGTTCGATAACCTTGTAATACAATAAAGCTAATAAAGCTTGTTTAATACATTAAATAAAGAATTTAATTGATTTATTCAAGAAAGTTGACGTTTGATAATATTTATATGTATTGTACAAAGTACGTGACAAAATAATCTACATCTTGGATCATCTATATCTTGGATCATCTATATCTCGGATTATCCTGTACTCAATCATATGTTATGAATTCAATCGATTTTCATACTCGTGTTGAACGTGCCACACGGTAAGTGAAGCCATACTAATTGAGATAGTCAAAGAGATAATCATGAAAGAGAACATTCGGTAAAAGTGCACTTGAATAATCACGTTATCGTCGGATATTGCTATTTGAAAAAAGCGATTAGAAATATTTTACTTTTTATAATATCTTTCCACTAATACAACATTAATTCTTTGGAATATCATGTGTTACGCTTTTTGGGCAAAAGACACATTTTTTAATTCTATTCTAAATACCGAATGCGTTATTAATAATGTCTTTGTTTTCCCAAGTTCAAAATTCTAGTCATAAAATTAAGGAACAAATCGTTCGTGTATTAGACAAAGAAAACGATATAGGTAACATAATATTATTTTAATGATTCCAGATTCTTATCTCACAAATATTTTACCACGATTCGCTACTTCGATCTTGCATATTATCGATCATTTAGATAAATTAATGTTTTATTATCATTTCTCTACGAAATGATTGTGTAACAATTAAATAATTGGTTATTTAAATTTTCGAACATCCAAATCGGCTTGATTTTCCACAGTTATCTGTTATCCTTTTTTATATTTTTGTCGGATACGTGGAATGAATACACGGGTTGTCACTTTGAATACAAAGATCTTTATTAGCATTATTACGACTAGTTACGAAAATTATCCACGAGGTAACTGGCGTCTCGGTTTCCAGGTACTTGTCACTCGGAACGGAATGCGTAGATGCGTTTCGAATCGTCAGGAGATTCCAGTACGCTATTTAGAGCAAGCTCGAAAGTGTAGATGAAGAATATATTTAACGCTCAACAGCGTATGATACCTCTAACCTTAATATAATGACACAGGAGTATCGTTAGCTTTGTCAACGTTCAACCCTCTGATGAAAGTAACGCGGCTCTTTCTTTTTTTACAAACTCTCTTAATTTAGACAATATGTATCTGCTTCATAACAAACAACGTGAATATTCTTTTTTTTGTAGTTACGACGATAATCTGTTTCTAACAATTACTCGCTTCAATGTTGTTTTATGTTTACGAAACATTATTAAAAATATCATATTTGTTAGTTGATGAAAAGAGAAAATGTGAATATCACGTTTATTCCGCCCACCTTGAACGTAGTGTTACTTAATGATCGACTATTGCACAGAACTTATTTATTTGTTAACCTATGAAGGATCGATACAAATTTTGGTTTTTAAGAATAAAGCTAAAATACTATATCGAATTTTATTTAATTTATCGTGAAATAGTCGGTGTTTCATTCCTGTTAGTAATCGTTTCACACAATGCACGTTTCGCGATGTTCTCAAAAAAGACGAGAATTTTCGAGAGAAGATGGTAAGACGTTCTTTGCACTGTTGTTTCGTTCGTTGACTCACCTTGAACTAAACGATAATTCTCCACCCCCCCTCCCCCAAAAAAACCAAAAATGTGGGGAAATTACGTTGCACTGATGTATACGAGATGAAGTTTTTTGGCTTGAAATAATCAGTCGCGATGGAGTGAACGAGTTAATTATATACGCTTGAATGCGGAACGTGTAGAACACAAAAGAGAATGAAAAATCCGAGGCAGATGCACCTTTCTAGCTGTCACCTGAAGTAAACACCTGTGCACACTAAGTCATGATCAGGTAATAGACGCACAGAAGAAAATGTCACAGCAACTATCCTTGGTGCAGACAGGTACGCCCGCGAAAACACGTAGTTAAAACCACAATATCGAATTCGAAACGACAGATACATGAACACAACCGTCTTGTGGCAATCACGAGCAAACTAAACGAAAGCACAACCGAAACGTAACGCGAAAACGAACGAGACGATCAGCCAAGAGGAGCCGCAGCAGGTACGCATGCGCAACGAAACAGGAATGTTCCTGAATACACGAATACGTTTACTACACTTATATACATCACACTAAACATCACGGTCGTACCCGCAGGTACGAGAAAGCACCAGTGTTTCTCAACCTACGGAGTATTGACTTATTTCAAGTTTAACAAAACCTACACTTTTTCCCCCGTTAACGTCGCGTGTTCGACTTTACTAGTTAGTCGATTAATTTTTATAAATAAAGCCTGAGTTGCTCTTCATATCTCGATATAATGTAAAACAATTCTAGTAAATTTATAGCTGACTCCAATGAAACACACGTGTATGTTTATATGTATATCTCTGTTAAAAATACTCCTTTTAATAACTCTCTTTACGATGCTGTAACGCTATCCGAATTTTTCTTGTAAACTTCCTTATAAACCAGTTCTTGCATTTGCATTCTAAGTAACATTCGTTTGTCAGCGGACAATGTTCTTATATGAGGCAGGAGGCTCATAAGAAAATAATAATTATCGTCGAAACGGTTGCCTTCCAAAGGATCTACCGGGATGCCGATATTAGTGTCATTGTCTCCCATGAGCACCTGCTCGGGAGAAATGTTTTGCAGCATCATTTCGTTTTCAGTCAGATTGTCGGAGACACTTTGAAACTCGAGATTATCAAAATTCTCCTCGGGCTCCTGCTTTACGTCTATGTGATTAACAGCGTCGATCTTTAGTCCGTTGTCGTTGTTCATTGACAACAGATGATTTGCAATCGTATTTCGATCCTCCACGTTTCTATTTGTAACCGACGAGCCATTCTGCATCAGCGCCCCATCATTCTCACCTTCGCTAGGCACCCGATCGTCATCTTGGCAAGAATTGCTTCGTTCCCAAATAGGAGGACGGGGTAACATTTGTTCTTTCAAAAACTGCAGACTTTTGAAGTGTATCCATACTGGTCTGTTTCGATGAAATTTGCTTTTCCGATAAACTTGGTCCTTCTTCAACTCCGCCCGAAAGGTATCTCGTAACCCTTTCCACTTTGCTTTCAATACTGGTTCTGAAAAATGTAAAAATAACAAACAAATGTTTATCGTGGCTCACTTATAAAAATACTTACATATTTCTAATTTAATAATTTATATTTCTGACACTTTAATCAGTTTTGCATTAACTTAATTCGATTATGTTGGATTTAGTTGGATTAGTGGATTTATGGGTTTATTTGGTACAAAATTATCACATACACATGTAAAATTATATAAATGCAATGATTTTTATAAAATATAGTAAATAAAAATTTGCACGATGAAAATCATAAATATAACGGAAGTAACTCATAAGTACAATGAAGTCGAAATTTATTGACTGCTTGTACGCATGCGTCTTCACGTAACGAAGTTCGTACCTGCAATTTAAATCTTTCCGAGTTCTAATACTGTAAGCAACAATAAATTGTAAGTTATTGATGGTTATTAATAGCAATTTTTTGTGACTGTAAGATTCATATATTAAACAGTGAACATGCAAATTGGTTTAAAGTACAATATATTTGGTAACGTCAGCCTGTAAAAAAGTGAGGTTAACTAGAAGGCGATTCGTATTAGCGAGTACATTAAAATACTATATATATATATATATATATATATATTAGCACCTATATATAAAAAATTATATACATATTTTTCGAGAAATAGTAAGGCAATCATGAAAAGTAACATAATCATGGCAAATATTTTCTGTATACGAGTAAAACTTTGTGCTATCGATTAGACGCTCTTAAAACGTTCAAATTAGTTATTTGAATTTATAATGATTATAACAAAAAACATTTTCAGACATGAGAACAGATGATTTAATAATTATTTTATTGTATCAGCGATGTTAACAGTTCACATTGATTGTACCATGCTGGGAACGAGTAAATTTTGACAGTTAGAACGAATGATAAAAATGCGCGCGCGAATACGATTGAAAAACGATTTCATCAATGCACCTACTGGGCAACTTGAATATCGATGCAATCTCCATCCAAACGCGGTTCGTCACTTCGCGATTGTGATAAGAGATATGCCTTTGATTCCAAAGCGCTGGCCGCTTATAGACTTCGGCGATTAGCCGATTCGCGTCCATCTTCACTTCGTCCCTCATTTTTGCCAGTTAAATGAAAAAGCGTTTTCCCTGTAATTTTAACAAGGCAAGAAATCACAGTATTAGCTTGTCAATCCGATAGGAACAAAGTACAGGCGAATACTAGCGCTGGGATAGCGATTAGCGCGCAGGACGCTCTCGGGTAACGATCGATTCACATTTCGCCCTCATCTTGCCCTTGCTAGCGCGAATAACTTTATCTTTCCCTTTTCACACAAATAGTAACTTGCCATTCAAGCATTTATTACACACGAGAAATATAATTTCTTTAACGTAATCTATCCTCCGAATTATATCAGTCACTATTAGAAGTAAATTTCAACGCAACTGTATATTATTTTTTTTCAAACTTAATAAAGTAATAAAAAAAAACTCATGTAATAAAAAAAAAAAAATAGTATAAATGGCATAAAAGACACATGTATGCAAAATCTATATTTTAGGATATATATTTTAGATATTGAACAATATGAATGATTTCGAATTAATAGCACAAGGCGCCGAAGCACGCATATACAAAGGTATTTATTTAGGAAAACCAACGTTAATCAAAGAGAGATTTGAAAAAAAGTACAGACATGCAGATTTAGATAAGCGTCTTACAAAAGATCGTATAAAAGCTGAATGTCGTGCTATAATTCGTGCTAAAGCCGCAGGTAAAGTAAAATAATATGAATTTATCAGCCTAATTTCTTGTTCTTTTTTTTTAAGAATAAGTCATTTTTTTTTTTTTTTTTTTTTTTTTAAGGAATCACAACACCAGCCATATATTTGGCAAATTTGGAACGACGATGTATTTATATGGAATATATAGAAGACGCACTAATACTAAAAGAATTTATCGATAAAAAAGTTTCGAAAGAAACAAATGACGATCGTTTATTAAATTTTATAGCACAAGGACTCGGAACAATAATTGCGAAATTACATTTGAAAAACATAATTCATGGAGACTTGACTACTTCGAATGTACTTTTGAAAAATATTGACGACGATCACAATAAAAAATATGAAAATGGTATACCATTATGTTACAGTTAATATTACTTTTTTAATAACATTTATTTTTAATATTTATTATATTTTAATATTTATTATATTTATTAATATTTATTTTTTCATTTTTTCTTGTAGCTGCGAACAATTTTGTTTTAATAGATTTTGGATTAGCTCGCATAGAATCAAGCGTAGAAGACAAAGCAGTTGATTTGTACGTTCTTGAACGATCATTACTAAGTGCACATTCAGAAATACCTCTTTTGTTTTCAAAGATATTTGACACTTATCAGAAACATTATGCAAATAAAAATCAATGTAAAGAAATTATTTCTAAATATAAAGAAGTACAATTACGAGGGCGGAAACGTTTAATGATCGGTTGACTTCGATAGATTTTTTATGAATATATTAAACACATTTTATTACCATATTTCCAATAATTTATACATGTTAAATATACCTAAATATACATGTTATATATCTTAAATAAACCTTATATAAGCTTGAGCTCTACTATTTTAGTGATACCTATGATTTTAAAATTGTATATTAGTTTTATGATTAGTTTTCTTATCCAGATTATTTTTTCAATCACTATTATTTATTTTTTTGAAAAAAGTTCAAATAAATTGTTATCAATAAAATTTAATGTATACAGAACTATATAATATTCCAAATCTATTTTTTTATATTTTTGCCTTGTACTTGTTAAGGCAAAAGCTAAGGCTGTTAATATATATTTAGATAGTAGAAATAATACCAGTATAAAAATTTGATAAATAATACATCCAGTATTAAGTCTGATCAAATATTGAGCAATATAGTTATTCAAAATGTTTATTTATATTAATTATCTGCACATATATATATATATATATATATATATATATATATATAT